>NAGG01000381.1:0-245347 GCA_003031705.1 Calonectria naviculata
GAAGAGAGAAAACGAAAAAAAGTACCCCCCCCCCCCCCCCGGAAAGCATACATCCACGGTTATGAAAGAGAACCTCGCATTGCTTATCAATTAATACCATAATATCACCACAACATTACTACCAAGCTCTTCTCAATTCTTCCCCAAGTGCATTGGTGTACCGAGCCCGTAGTATAGATGATAAGCTGCCTTCACGCCCTGATGATGCTCCTTGGTTTTCTGCATCATTCTTCGCCAAATACCCCTCGCACGATATTGGGCCATATTTTTGGGTTCATTAGAATCTCTTGAACCCGCCAAGGAGGCTGGCACCACAAATGCGGCCTTGTCAGTCTTGGAGTGCATCGTAATGCGCTTTGAAATCATCCTGCGCGCTCTTTTGGGAAAGCCAACAGGTCCGAGAGCCATGTCGCTTCTCACTGTGAAATTGTCGAATTCATCGTCCTTCTTGATGGATTCCAAGGACTCTCGAGGGGTAGACTGCTCGGAGTCGAATTTCACATTTGCTTGGGCCATGGGTGGCTTAGACAATTTTTGGCCTTGCTCAGTTGGTGAGCGTGTGACACTACTCGCTGACAGTGGGTTGGTAATAACGGGAAGGAAAAATGTATCAGGGTTGCATGTGATTCATTAGATTTTGTTTTGTGAAAGAAAATGGTCTTAAGTATTTTTGTGTCATCGGCTCCTCTTGTTGTCGCCGTCGGCAGTATCAAGCACCTCCGAAATGGTAGTGGGGATGGTGGCGCACTATCAATTGTCGGCCGGTCGCATTGCTTGCCGACACATGCAATGCTTATCTAATAAACTACATGATGTGTAAAATCAACACTCATCAAGCAAATATAAAAATGAAAAGAAGTATGATAAAGACATCAGGTCTGGTTTCCTTATTTTTCTTGTCGACCATTAGCTCTTTGGGTTTCTAAGAACGCAGCCATGCTCGCCGAACGGAACTCGACGTCCAATGCCACAAAAGGATACCATGAAACGGCCATAGGAGAGCCAGAATTGGCCCAGTATGCGCAAGACATTCCTTTTTGGAGGAAATGCATGGTCGTATTTGCAACCAGTTGGATCACCCTATCAGCTTGCTTTAGCAGTACATTGTTTTTCAGCACCGTCGACGAGATTTCTGACGAGTTTGACGTACCAAACACGACCGTTAACATCGCCAATGCCGCCGTCTTACTTACCTTGGGAATGTCAACTCTTGTATGGGGTCCCATAGAGATTGTGAGTTGTCTTTTAAGATTTCAAATGTGACACCAGGGCTAATCCAAACACTGGCTTCAGATATTCGGACGAGGAATTGCATACAACGGTTGTATCCTGACACTTTTGGTCCTCACCATAGCTGCAGGTTTGGTGCCAGATATCAAAGGGTTCATCGCCGTTCGCGTCTTGTCTGACTTCCAAGGGACCTATTTCCATGTTTCGGCTCAAACCATATTTGCTGAATACTTCCCCCCTGTTAGTATCTTAGACGATCCGAGTAATCAATAATCTTTCTGATATAGACTTGAAGACTCAACGTGGAACTGCTACAGGCTTCTTCCTGGCAGGAGTAGTGCTCGGATCTCCTCTAGGTAAGCTTTCATACGTGCATCTCCATCTGCCAATTGAGTTACCTTCTGCATGGGCCCCCCTGCTAACATGCGCCAGGTCCGTTCGTAGCCGCAGTCATTGTAACATTCAAGAGCTGGCATGTTATTCTCTGGCTCCAGGCGGCCATGATTGGAGCGGGACTCATTCTCTCGTTGCTGTTTATCAAGCACCATCAGGCAAAGCACAGCATCGCTAAGGACCCCCGATCTGTGCGCCAAATTCTGAGCCACTGCAACCCAATGCGAGTGATGGAATGCATGAGGTATCCCAATGTGTTAATCACTGTATGTCTTCCAATGCTTCAAGAAATATTAATCCTAATCCCGTGATACTGGCAGAGTGTGGCTTGTGGGTTTCTCAGTTGGTCTCAATTTTCTCTACTCGCCGCGCCTCGCCATATCATTACTAGCAGGTTCCAACTAAACACACCCATATTAGCTGGCCTCTTCTACCTCGCTCCAGCCTGCGGTTTCTTAGTAGGCACGATTGTTGGCGGCCGGCTGTCAGATTCGACAGTCAAGAAATGGATCAAAAAAAGAAATGGAATAAGACTTCCGGAGGACAGGCTCCGCAGCGGCGTCATTTCCTTCTTCATACTCATCCCTGGGGCATATTTGGGATTTGGCTGGAGCATTCAGTGCGAAGAGTGTCCTCCAGCAAGATTGGGGCCGCCCATAATAACAGCATTCATCATAGCCGCGGGAATTTTCGACGCCATGACCGGCCTCAACACATACTGCTCTGAGGTATTACCTCAAAGGAGGCGAGACGTGATTGCGAGCAAGTACCTGATCCAGTATGCATTTTCAGCAATTGCAAGTGCGACCAGCGTCTCCCTTATAGACGCAGTTGGTCTTGGACCGGCTTGCACAATAAGTAAGTGATGAGAACGAATCTAGATGCTCACCTTTGTTGATGATGACTCCATAGATACCGTGTTTGTGCTAGTGAGCGCTACGTTGACTGCAATAACGGCTAGGTACGGCTCAAAAATGCAGGGTTTGGTGACGGACAAGACCGATGAAGGTTCGAGTTCTGAGTAGTCCCACACCAAGCTAGTCTGCAATTTTGAGACGGAAGGGCTTGTTAAAGTGGTCAACTAGAAGGGTCTTTCAGGGCAGGATTCTGTCAAAAACTTAAGAGTATGGAAAGTGTAACCATTTCTAGATAGTACAAACTATGAAATATATAGCATAGTATTGAAAGGAGGTATCAAATCCAACTATGGGGACGTCTATTTTGTTGTAACTTTTGCACTGTTAATGGTCAACATCATTCGGCCGCCACCAGGGAGCCAGGCTCGGCTAATCAAGGCATTTGGCCGTCCCAATAGCCCCCGCGTTGTTATGTCAGGCTGCTTTATTTAGCTACAAGTGGCAGCTTGCTTTCTATGGACGGCCGACACTACACTTGGAGCAATGAATGACATATGATGTATCATCTCTGAGCTGAGTGCACTATTGACAGACTTGTTGAAGTCAGAATGGCCAATCTTTGATTCATTTAGCTGGGTACTAGTAATAAACATGATTAAACACGGCACAGTATCGCTTTCTTTGGTGTTGGGGTGGGGTGCCGATGCTACCCATGGTGTTGGCTTGATGTGGGCGACGTGTCACGCCGAGCAAAGATTTGTCGGATATTTTGACGCTTAACCGAACTTTAGATATTGTGGAGAGCCTATACTCGGATCTTTATGGGTCTATCACTGATGCCAGATACGCTTTCATGAGGTCCGAAGCCATCCACCCCGATGACTAAGAGGCGAATTCGGCAGCCCCATGGATTGCCGAATGTTGGTTTCGGTCATAACAGTAGGAAGCCGAAGATTAATGCATTGAGAATTCATTCAATCCATTTAGGTATGCTACGGTAACATCTTTGTACTGGCCGAGGCCGTAGTCGTTCCAGATCCGACCTTGTCGCTCTCCAGTGTCTCCGCTGCAAATTCAAAATACCGTCAAACCTCAAATGTCGTTGCAGACCACCCATACACTCTATTCAGCCGACGTGCAAAAATGGGAAGCAAGAACCCTTCGATTCGAGATTGATGCGGGCGGTGCACAGTGAACGCCTTCTTCACTCCCATCGATTCTGGGGGATAAAAGGTATATACGGATCCGTATTTTGGCTCGACAGAGAATCCTAGGCTTACCAAGGCTGACTCGAAGGATGACCAGGCCACTGAACCCCGCGATTCCGATTTCGAGAATATATTAGAGAATACTTCGGCAGTCGAAGCATTCACCTTGAACGTCTGTGGAGGGGCTGTCTTCTCTTCCATGGAAGCAGGAGGAGTTTTGAACTGGGAAGTGATTTCGTAAACAGAAGAGTGCGATGGCCTTGTCTTCTCCTTCTGCTTCCGCTGTTCGATGCGTTGCTCGGGCTGCTCTGGTGTCGAAATCGGGAGAGTCACTTCGGTTTTGGCACTTTGCTCCTGTTTGGCCTTGGCCTGTTCGTATTGCGCTCGGAGACTAGAGAGGCTCTCTTCGACCAAGTCCTGGTACAAAAAGCCCAGTTTTGTTCCAGCTTTCTCGATGATGAACTGGTCGAGCGTCTTCAACGCCGCATCAGCCATTCCAGGCTCCAGCAAGTTGTCAATGGGGATGGCGAAATCACGCAGGTCGACATCCTTCCTCAGTTGGCTCAGCTCGATATCCAACTCCTCCCATCGAGACGAAAATAGCTGGTTTTTCTTGCGAGAAAAGGAAGGCATCGACACCGCTGCCGAAAGATCACTGACAAATGCAGTTATGACTGCCAGATCAGCCAGAGAGTCTGCTTCCCTACCCTCCAGCTTTTCTCGATCCAGGGGATGGGTGGTGTGAAGCTGGCCCAACTTTGCAACCCAGTCCATGGCCTTGGGCGCAGTGGTTTCGGCTTGGCATAAGCGTAGCATGTAATGTAGCTGAGCATCCGATCGCGTCAGGTCTGCCGGGTTGCCTTTCATCGACACGCGAGCATTTCCTGCCTTGTCGTACACATTCGAGACTCGCTTGAACCATTTGGAGCCTGTAGCCGTCTGAACTTGGCGTTTGAAGAGGGCCTGTGCCCGGCCGTATTCCAGATGGCAAACGTTGGAGATCTCTTGAAGAATCAAGGCCTGATAGGCCCTTTCCGACTTGGAAGCCTCGAACACCTCGAGAAGACGAGAGATGTAGTTCCAGATAGCAGCGCTCTTGACGGAGTTGTGGACTGCTTCAAGAAAGGCGCCACTGATGTGCTTGTCTGTGTGTGCCATCGAGAGCATCCGGCCCTTTTCATCGCTGACCAGTTCGGGTCGGCTGAAAAACGTAATATTGACTGAATGGGCAAGAACCAGAGGCTCTACAGTGAGCAGGTCTCGATACTCGTCGAAAGATGCTTTTTGTTCTTGGGCGACACCAATCATACCTTCCAGGGTCGGCTTCACCGCGGGCGCCTGGAGAGAAAGGTTGGACATGGCTCCCGTCAGCTCGGTCTCGGATTTCTTGGGTTTTTGCTTCTGCTTTTGGGTGCTGGTCCGTGTATTACCTCCAGCCTCTTCCAGTATGTCGTCAACGATGATGTTGAGGCACTGCAACAGAGTGAATTGCCGTTGCAGAATCAATTCGCCGACAGCTTGAGGGATGCACATGCCTGAGTCCACGGCCATTTTGAAGATGCCTTCGGTTTTGGCCTCTGGTGAAATGTGGAACGATTTTCCATACTTGTCGCCTTCGGAGAAAAAGGTGAAGCAGTCCTTGTAGTCGTTGACATGGCGGAGATTCTTGGTCTGCATCATTCTGTGGATGACGTCGAAATCGCCGGGGGCACCGTCAAGGCCGGCATGGTACTGGTCGCGGAGAGAGAAGCTCGCGCGGTAATAAAACATGTCGAGGAGGAATTCGGGATCGGTCGAGATGTCACGAATGTTCCATTCCGGGATGATCTTGTGGACATTTCCCAGGGACGCGTCTTCGGGATGTTTCAGCACAGCACCGTCAGCCGCGCCGGCCTTCATGCATTTGATCCGTTGAGCGCGGCTGAAGGATTTCCACGCCTTGGTGAGGGCATTTTTGTGGCGCTTGTACTTTTGCTCAAGGTCTTCTTGCAGCTGGACCGCCGCGGGGCCGATGCCGTCCTCCATGGTTTGGCAGCGTGTTCTTTAAATGTGCTGTCTCACCGTCACACAAGAGCTTCATAATTGATAAACAGACTTGGCTTCTGGGCTACGTCGGTTCGGCAGTAGTTTAGTCCGCGACTGGAATGGCGCCCTATTTGCCTTGCCTCAGTTGGTTGCTGATTGTGGGGCTCCTCAGTTCGCCCAGAGTAACATTGTTTTGATCATCGAGGCAGCATTCAACAATCAGAATTGGACAATAGGCCCTGCCCACTCGGTCCATAAAAACGGATCTACGCCGGGCGTTAGCTCCATGGAGAACAGGTGGGGGATTAAGTAGCCCCGTCACGGCAAAAGGTGGACTCACAACCTAATAGCTAAACCCATCCTTGCCATTAATAACCACCATGTGACGCAAGAATTCAAGAAATCAATCATCAACAAGCATCCATCACAAACCTCGCACGTGCGGCAGATTGGGAAACATCGCGAACTAGCCCGTCTTTGTTCCACGATTCCTTTCTAAACTAGTGGCTTAATGCGAACGGTCTTTGACTTGGAAGCACTGCCCAGAAAAGCAGCCCCCCGCCGAAATCTGTGCTGGTAGGCATCCTTGACATCGCAAGTACCCCATACCCATACAACATCCCATCACCAACTCATGGCCATCCGAAAATCCCAGTTAGCACAAGCCAGACCATTGTACCTAATGAGCGTCATTGACGTCATCTATCGCCCCTCTCCTGTGAAATCTCACAGGAAGCTTTGGTTGGTGCCATGTAAAATAGAGACGGCTCTCGGCGACGAAGTTCAAATTTTTGTTAACTAACTCCAGATCGTACATCCAGCACATTTTGGCGAAAATCAGAGACATATTGAGATAAGCAAAACTAGCGATTAACATTAGTTGGAATTACAAAAGTAACATATCCCGTCATTTTTGATCGCATCGATGGGCTGGTCGGGCAAGGGATGAAGAACTTGACGTTTGACATACTTTCTACCAATGCAGCTCCTAGGTCCCAAGGAAAAGGGCTGGCTCGCTTCTTTCACATCTTCGCTGCTCAGGTCTAGCCATCTTTCTGGCTTGAATGACATTGGATCGCTAAAATTTGCTGGGTCGTGAGTGACAGTCCAAATGCTCGTGGACATCTCGGCCTGGTACGCTATGAGAATTCTAACCAGTATGCACACACCCGCCAATAACTTACTCCCTCTGGAACATGTCTGCCATGGAGATCAAATCCAGGAGAAATGCGTGAAAGCACCTGTGAAGCAGGTGGGGAACACCGGAGCCCCTCGTTGATGACGGCCTGTAAATACGGCAATTTTAGAGCCGCTTGGGCGTTGATTTCCTCATATGAAGAAAATGCTGTTCTGATTTCTTTATTGAGTTTATCCATGGCGTTGTTATTTTGAAGTAGTAAACCAGTCATCGCCGCAACCGCAGTCGCGACAGTCTCTCCTCCAGCAGCCCTTTTTCGGCCAGTTTAGTAGGACTTCAAGGTCAAAGCGAAATAGCACAGCTCAAGGATTGACTTACACTAGCGTGGATACATGTGCTGCTGCCTCTTCTTTGTCAACGATTCCTTGTTGCACCCTTTTTATCAGCTCGGTCGCGAAGACTTTTCGAGATTTTTCTTCTAACAAGAGCCTTACATGGTCAATTAGTTATGTTGATAGGATGAACTGGCGTTCAACTTCGAAAACCCACCTATCTACCTGGTTCCGGCTGGCTTGCGAGACTTTATTCCGGAGGACAAGTACAGAAGGTATCAAGTTTTTGAGTATTTTAGCAATTCCAAGTCGGCTCAGGTTATCAACGAGGGCGATGTAAAAAAAGTGTCCCTGGATCATTTCTGCCCAAAAATGCGGCTTGCCTGTAAAAGAAAAAGGAAATTGTAAGTATTAACAAGTTAGACAATGCAGGGAATCAGCGGGGCTATCTTACCATGTTCCAATGCATTAAAGGACTCCCCGAATGCTGCCTCCGACAGAAGGTCGAAAGAGAGCATCTGGAACCATTCCGTCATGTTGATCCCATCCGAACCAGGTTTTGCCTTTTCTCCAATGATAGTGATGAACTTGTCAATTTTGGTGCTAACTACATGTTCTTGTTCTAGTATAGATCGCTGGGAGAAAGCCGAGGACATCATCTTGCGCTTTTCTGCGTGGAGATCTGGGTTTCGTTCCGTCCCAAGGCAGTATTTTTCGAAGCCAGCACCGAGAATCTCATAAAATGGGGCCTTAATCGGCACTGGACGAGTCGAGTCTGAAGGCCCATAGATGGCTTTCCAGGACTCAACCGAGCCAAATACCAATTCGTTGGGTGAGATACGTACTATAGGACCTTTGTAACATCAGAGTTAGTGTGCTATTTCAAGGGATACTCATTAAATACATGCGGTGTTGATGAGTACTTACCATATTTACGATGCATTTTATCAACTTCTAAATGAAATTGACCTTGTATGGACCGAAAGAAACGCCATAGCTAGCACGCAGAAATATATTAATTTGGGCACGGTAAAATATCCGCAGAAACAGCGAACGCACATTCGACGTGCAACCTAACCATGGGCCAGGATATTTAGCCAAAGGATGGAAATATAAGTTGTACACAAATGTGGTGGTTATGTATATGGCCAGCTGCATAGGGTCAGAAAGAAATCGTGAGCCTTCAATAATTCAAGCATGACGCTTCCAACACATACGAGGCTTAACATAGTGCGCCATTCAATGCAGTTGGTCCCTGCAATTGATTGCGTGGAAAAGAGATGGGTAAACATTGCATTCATCTTCAAATTTTGACCAAGGGACTGGGCCTGGCAATTTGCTAAGGGACGTATCAGTAAAAATTGAAAAGAATGACAAGAGTGATAAAGAATGCCCAAAAGAAAACTTCAATAATGCTCGCAGTTCATACGCCATGGTAGATCAAATCTCACAAGAAAATGTTGTCGCAGTTATGAGCATGCCGGCCCAGAACCAAAAGTCAAGATTACAGACGGTGGCACTAGTGATTCAGCTGCCGTGTCAACGCCACAGGACTAGGGTCTTAGCCAATCAAACTGACATGCTTGGTCACAAACCGATACGACACTGTTAGGCTAGTTCTTCATTGACGCCATGCCGGGCCTCATTCAATGTTAAGGCTGCCGAGTGGTGCCGTATCACACATCCATAACGCCTCCTTCTAGGCAGGATCAGACCACCCGTGCCCGCCTTGCCGATTAAAGGCCGCGTGGCAACGAGCACGATTTCCATATGGTGGCTTCTGGGCGCGTGATGACGTCCCCGTCACTGACGACTACAGGTCAATGCAGCGGTAATTTGATATGCGTCCTCAAGGAGGTGCCGATGAAGTCCTATCCCGTATCCACTATTGTCTAGATTATCACATTTGGGTCCTTTTGGTCTTGAGCCGAGCTCTCCTTCGTGTGAGTTTTAAGCTAAGCAATGCTGCTTGCCAATCACAGCCCCATGTGTCTCACTTTGCGCATGGTCCGTATGTAAGCCTTGTCACTCAGATCTCACTCTAATTGTGATAAACTACCTCTTATTGATGCGGCATTAATTAAATATCATATGACCCATGAAATAAATGCGCAATTATGACCTCAGTAGCATTGTGTGAAATCGTCGTCTGTACGCAACTGAGGCTAAGTCTGAAGTTTTCCGCAATGAGATAGACTTTGCTCCTCCGCTGACGGGGCACTGGCACATGAATGGCTCCTGTACCAACACCATTGCTCATCAAAATCTTCTAACGGATGATGATATCCTCGGAGGCCCACAGATTCTAGGCCACTCTCAGGTCGCCTCTAGCGTCTATAGTTACACTAACCTGAAAATCTACTCACCATGGTTGTATCAGCACGCCTCATTCCACTATTCCATCTCTCCGAGAATGACTCCGAGGTAATCACAATCACATGCCTATCACTAATGAGGCATAGCTTTAAACTAGAATTGATTCTGATCGCCAACCAACGAACAGAGGAAGCCCAACAAGCCAGAAGTGAAAATTTCCTCATACCTGGGCTCTGCCATTGAGCTACTGGATAGACCAAGAGTGAGAAGGCACACCCGTCATCTGCAACCATCACGTCGTGGCTGGGCATGCCATCAAGTTGGCAGTTGTAAACTTTATTTATATTTACCCGTTGTCATCTTAATTCATCAAAATCAATAATGATAAGAGAACTACGCGGAGCACCCCGGTTGATTAGAAGGCTTCTGACCTTTGGGGGGTTCCTCAAATTCTTTCTTCGTTATGGGCAGATAGATTTCAAGACTAACCTTGGAACTAGCCAGGTGCCTAACGTATTACCCACCTCCAGGGCAGTCCAAAATGACGCAACATTTCAGAGTAGCCCTATATATCTGAGGATTTTCCCCTGATGGTAGATCTTCGGAACTTTTTTGTCTTCCCAAGGCATTGGAAATCGAATTCGCCATCCTTCTAAAATGGGTAACAAAAAGAACCTTCTGCAGTCCTTGGGCCCATTGGGCGCTCCAATCTCTTTACACAAAGGCCTTCGATATGAAATCGATATTACGGTCCGCCTGCTACGTTCAAACTCTACCGGGTTCGGCTTCATCTTCCTTGGTGGACTCAGCGCCAGGGCTATCCAGGCACCCTTGTCACTCGAACAAGCCATCCTACCAATAATCAAGACAGTATTTGTTGGCATTCTCTGCAGCTATGTATTCGACATTGCCAATCAATCTAGTTCTCCCGAGGAGGACTATCTGAACAAACCACATCGTCCAATTCCTGCCGGCCTAATCACTCTCGATCAGGCAAAGGTTCGCTGGCTGATAGCATGGACCCTCGGGCCTATTTGCATTTATAGCCTTTTCGGGACCTGGGCCGTGCTACACCTACTGCATTGGGAGGCTATTATCTGCATATGCTACGTCTGGCCTCGGTGGTACTCCTGGTTTATGCGCAATTATTTTGCCTCTATAGGCTTCGTCGTTTTAACAAGGCTTCTGAATCAAGTGCTTGTAAGGGACGTACCGGAATGGGACATTAGTGTCCGAGTTGATTTCATGATTTTCGCGTGGTTCATGTTTACGATACACATTCAGGAATTTTATGACCTTGAAGGTGACAAAAAAAGCGACAGAGTAACCCTTCCCATGTTGCTTTCACCCCAAGGGTTAAAGCTGTTGAGGGCTGGCACGTCGCTTTTCATTGCTGTGTTCAGCTTAGGTCTATCATTTGCTGGTTACACGGTGATGGCTCGGGATAAGAGAATTGTACCGGTTTGCATGCTGCAGCAACTATCATCTTGCATTCTGGCTTATAGGATCTGGGCATCAAAGTCGGCTGAGATGGATAAAGCCACTTACTTCTTTTACAATTACATCACAGTGTTGATGATACTTTTCTCATTAGTTTTAATCACTAAATGTCATGTTGAGTAAGGGTAGAGGGATTTGTTCGCAAACTCTAAACTAGTCGTTACCACAAAGACTCGTCACATATTTTCCATCTGTATAATGGGCATCTAATAGGCACTGCGTATAGTGAACACATTGGTAAATCATGAGTAGAAATGGCCATTCCATGAAGCCCCTTTACATGTTGATTGTGAGATACCCGCCGCAAGCATCTCGGCTCAATAAAATTCGACTTGGCTGAGCCGTTGACCGCACTTGCGCAGCCACATCATTCATCTTACACTTGAAGCCCTCTGGTTGGTAGCTTGTTTTGTTTTTCGTGGTGCGATTGGTAGCCTATCGTGGAACGGTACTAAAATTAGAACCCTGCCTCGTGAGGCTGAAAGTTATGCAGCCACATAGCTCAGGCTGACTTCAAGTCTTTCCTTTTGGCTTGAACCTGCGCTCTTGCAGAGAAAACCCTCACTTCCTCTATTCAACAACATACAGCTCGAGTAAAAATGGGCGGGAATTCGTCAACCACCAATTCCCTATGGACCATCATTTTCCCTCATCAGAATGACATACAGGCACTTCGATCCGAGGTGGCACCGGCTTGGGTGAGTTCACCCAACGTCCGAGGCACGATGGATATCCTCCAAAGCTGCGTCCTCACTCTGGTAGCCTGCATCTACACTGCTCTTCACCTCAACCTACCGGAAAGCACCTCGTGGCATCAAGTGCTATATACCAAGTTCGAATGGGTCACGCTAACCCTCTTCGCCCCCGAAATCGACCTATATATGGCTGCCAACCAGCTTCAAGACGCTAGGAAGCTGACGCGGGCGCTGCGTGAACTTCAAAAAGAGAGCGACACGGTGGATAAAAATGTGCCTGCACTTGTCCAATCTCTCCATATTGATGGCTAATTTTATTAGTTTGTTTTTGATTTGAAATATGCATTTTTCGTGTTCATGCGAGGGGTGCATATTGACGTTAACGATATACTTTCTTTGCCGGATCTAGACGAAAAGGCGCACGATTATTTCAGCAAGACGTCAGGCCCTCATTCCGTATGCATCAGTTCACATGGGCTTTTCAGGCTTGCGGGCAGAGGCCATTGGATTTGCCTATCAAGGAAGCAAATTGATGATAAGAGCAAGGCCGACTTCATACAGAAAGGACTTGTCCTCACTCAAATCTTATGGATGGTCATTCAAGCTATTACAAGATATGTAAACCATCTACCCTTGACCTTGCTAGAGATACACACCATGGTCCATGTGCTATGTGCCGTATTTCTTTATGCATGCTGGTTCCAGGTATGGCCCATCCTTCATGGATCCCCAGCGTCTATTCTGCAAACGCTAAATTATGTCATCAGAAACCCCTCAACGTTCAGGAACCGGAAGTCATACACCCAAACTCTCGTGAGTTTCTTGGCGAGGTTGCCAAAATGGCCCAACAACAATTATACAGCTCCTGGTCTACTAAACTGGCGCTTTTTCCACCATGGTCCCCCGAACAGCCCACAGCTCCACGGAGGCTAGCTAATGATCGAGCCCAGATGCTTTGGCGTGATCCAAAACAGACATTGGTCATGCAACAAGGTGATATTCTGTCTTCTGGGCTTGCTCTTCATACAAGCGATCGTGGACTAAAATTAACGGCCGAATTTCTCCGAAGATGGGATGTCATCTTCAAGACAACGTCCTTTAGAGACAGAGATACGCTTGCTAGTAGCCCGGCACCCAGGTTTCTGGCCCCACATAGACGAGGAAGCTAGTCTCGCATTGCAAGAGAAGACGCTTCACGCCGTTTACCTGTGTCGGTTGGAGACTTTCAAGAGGCCATACAATAGCAATCCACGCCCATTCAACCTAGGCACGAAGAATGTAAACTTTGACTTTGATATCAGCACCATTGGCGTCGGTCTCGTACTTCCCGCGTGTTATGGCGGTATACATTTAGTAGCATGGAATTGGCCCTTTCCTAGCGAGGTAGAGAGAACTCTGTGGAGAGTTTCCTGTCTCTTCATTGTTTGCTTCTTACCAGCTCTACTTCTTGTTCTGATTGCTTCTGTAATCTGGCTATCTCGGATAAATAACCGTACCACACACGCTCCTGTTAGCGGAGATACGAATGAAGATGGCCAAAGAGCACGCACAATCAAAATTCCAACTTGCTTTGACGCATGTACAGACAGCCTCAAGAGTATGGGAATGGTTGTACTGGGCCTTGCAGTAGGCTCTGCACTGGCTATTTATGCTGTAGCTAGGGTCTTCATCATTCTAGAGTCATTTTTAAACTTGAGGCAGGTTCCTATTGGAGTATATCTGTCACCGGGATGGCTTCAAATGTTTCCTCACCTTTGATACCTCATATATTCTCCAGTATTCTGTCAGGCTTACTCTAGCTGTACCAAGATTGGCGAGGTTTTATGTTTGTATTTTCACCCTGCCGTGAGGAAGAACTTCCAAATCCTATCGAATACACTTTCATCTTATGATGCGTTAGGAAATTGAAGGTCGTGTCCAAACTGGACAATTCCACTTGTGTGGTACCCCTCTAGACTCTTTCGATACGTCTTCCTCTAGCACCAACCAAAAATTGCGACCGTCGAAAATGCAAAACATTCATCCAGTACATCATTTTCCTCTCTTCACAAAATCAAGTAAACTCACCCAAGGTGATTCCGTCTTTTCGCCCAGCATTTCTTAGTTGGGAAGTGGAGAAATGAGTCATTCTGGCTCACTCTGACTCGCGCTAGCCAAAGTTGAGTCCTAGACAGGGTTCACGATACGCCTTCATCCAGCCAATCCACATCAGGCACATTTCCGATCACAGGACACGGCTAGGACGAGTCACTTCCCAGGTGTTTGCCAGTCAATCTTCATAAAATGCATCCCTACATTTGGTAGTTATGAACCGAAGGTGTTTCTTTTCCAAGTCAACCGGAAATATTCATTGATTTGAGTAATTCTAGATGGACGCTATTGAAACTCTAACACATCACACTACATGTTGCACTTGATTGTCAAATTTGATTCGTAGCCAGCTCAGTGCCAACAGACCTAAATGAAAATCTGCCACATCTTTATCTAAGGCTTCATCAACATCTCCCGCAATGCATCCACCTCGGCCTCGCGCCGTGCAAGCTTCAGCCTCAGGTCATCCCGTTCGTTCGTCATCGCAAATAAGGACCGTTCTAGCTCAAGGGTATGGTCATCGCGCTTTCTGCGGTACTTGCGTGCTGCAATCGCGTTGCGCTGGCGTTTGAACGCTGCGCTATCCTCGTCCTCTTCCAAAGGCGGTGACGGAACCTTGCTCTTGCCACCATCAGATGGTGAATCAGTGGGGTTCTGCATGGACATGGTAGCGGTAGGTAAACGGTTGTGGTAATGAAGCGAGTGTGACTGCTCGCTGACTAGACTTGAATCACCCTCGGGTTTGTTCGAGATGTTGGACGTTCTGATTCGAAATGATGGTGTCTGATTTTCGAGAAAAAGTCTATCTTTTGAAGCTCCGACATGTAGTGGAAGATGCGTAGTATCAAGGGTGTCATCATATGATGGGATCGAAGGCACATCTGCCTGCCCCAGAATAGGCACCATATCGGCACCGATACCGGATTCGTGTAGATCTCCCCAGACAAGCCATTCGTTATCGATTCTGTGGGTGGTGTCATCTATACTGTTCTCAGTTTCGTGCAGATCGAGGGACAAGCCAGGGATGCCGTGATAGTCCTGGAGAGTGGAGGTGTGTGAATCATTCCCGCATTCCGACACATCCGAGACGTTGAAGCCAAAGGTGTTCGTCTCAGGATGACTGCTGTGGTGGCCAACATTGCCTGAACGATGCTGATTACCAAGGCGGCTCAAATGCGATCCATTGTCTCCCGCCCTGGTTTCCCATGATGCTAATTCTAGCTCTGGCACCCGTTGGTTCCGAATGGGGACGAGTAAAGACGGCCTCCCTCTAGATTGTGGGAGAGGCCAGAATGTTCAATGGATAAGGCTGTACACTGGCAACAGTTGCCAGGTGACGAGGGTTGTGAGTTAGGTAGAAGCCCGTGAGCCATTGAATGAGAGACTCGAGCTTTTATAACATCGCTGGGTGCATGCAGGCCCGTAAGGAGCTACCACGTGAGGGCCAACGCTCGTCTACGCCCAACAGGGTATTAAGACTATTTCGCGCAGCATTCAGCCAACCAGCCAGAGACACACGGGATAAATAAGAGTCATCCATTTAGCGATAGCAGCTCCACATCTATGGCATCGTCCTTTTTATTCGTCTCTCCGTATTGAGCCACTAGGCAAGATACAGGCATAAGGATGACTGAGCCCCCTTGTGCTACTATCTGAGATCTGTTGGAGGTCAAATGCGATGCATCGCTTAGTCAAGGTGTCTTAGAACACCAGGCTATTCAAGGCAGGCAATTTGATCTCGTGTTGGCATTATCTAATTGCTGATTGCAGCTCGTGGAATCGATACTCGTGCAGAGTGACTAAATCGACGACGTGGAATGACATTCACATGGTTAGCTTATTCCCGGCAATCTGCCCAACGTGTCGGTAAACTCCGTGCGGTAGTCATAGTGGTGAAAGGATAATTGGCAGACTCCTCTAGCACAGAGATTGCCTTTAAGTTACTGAACATGGCCCTAGTTTTATTTCAATCCCCACAAAAATAGAACCATTCGCACCCAACATTCAATTATTCTTGGTCGCACAAACATCTAAACGTCATTTGGCTGCATCTCCAAGCCAAACACATCGCCACCCCGTCCATGACATCATGCCGACATCAGCGGCGATCAACACACGGGTATATAAGATTCCATGGTCAGAAAAGAACCTCCATCATAGCATCTCCATTTGAAATCATACGCGCATCAATTCAATCAATTACATCATGTCACAGCAAGAAGCAACATGCATGATGGCCGAACAGGGCTATGGGTCAGGCGGAATGGAAGGCAAAGCACCGAACATCCCTTCTGCCAGCGACATCGCGAGCAAATTGCCCAATAAGTCTGGAGCTGAGCAAGACATCCATGGCTCCCACTTCAGCGACAAGGCGCCATCTGCCGATGCGTCGAGCAAACTGCCCAAATCATCTGGGGCAGAACAAGATGTCTACGCCTCCCACTTTTCTGGAAAGCTTCCATCTGCTAGTGAGCTCATGGATAAACTACCAAAGGTCTCTGGAGCGGAACAAGACGTTTACAGGTCGCACTTTGGGACTGGGGAAACCTCGAACAAGATTTTAGATAAACTGCCCAACACCTCAGGGGCGGAACAAGACGTGCATGGTTCGCATTTTTCCGGTTAAATCGCACATTGTGGATTGAGGTTGAGCACCCAAAGTGGGAGAAATATTATCGCTTAGCCAACCTACATTTGATCACATTCTAGTTTAATAAATCTATCATGAATACCTCCACTGGACTCAGCGACTAGACCTTGTAGTCCAAACTATTGTTTTATAACGTCCAGCGCGAGCTTTTCGACTATAGGAGTGTCAATCGTCGGGGTAATGTATCGGATTTTCAATGGCACACCCCGATGGCAACCAATGCCCGCGCAATGTTATTAGAGGGCGCGCCAAATGTGAATACAGATTCGTCTCCGCATTCCCATTCAGGTTTTCTTAACCGCTTGCCTCCTAATCTCAATACTTAGCATTTCCCTGCTAAACATCATCTTTTTGACCCTCATTTCCCAGAACCATGTCAGCAGATAAAAGCCCTACTCTAACGCTCGGGTCCGGATCCAGACAGTGGCTTTTCAGCCATGATTCAAAAACTTATGATTTATCTCGTGGAGGACTCAAAAGATTTGCCATCAACACATTGGAGCAACCAGAGGGGACTACAGTGGCGATTGATCCTGAAAATACCGCCCTAGTTGTGATTGATATGCAGAATTTGTTCCTCGATCCCAAATGTGAGAGCCATCCGACTGGGTTGGCAGCAGCGCAAAATATCACGAAGGTCATCTCTCATTGTCGTAATATTGGGATACAGGTATATCAAATTACGAACCACCTGGTATGCCTTTTGCTCAATTGATACAGGTTATTTGGCTGAACTGGGGCCTCGAAAACAACGAAATTTCTACCCTACCCGCCGCGGTGCATCGTAGCTTTAGTCGATCGCTCATTGACCCGGGTTGTTCACTGCCTCGCAATGGTATAGGCTCTGATATTGGCAATGGAATGGGTCGCGCTCTCATAGCCGGCGAATGGAACACTGCAATTTGGCCACCGCTTGCCGCCATGTCATCCCCAAATGACATCCACTGCTCCAAGAATCGCATGTCCGGTTTATGGAGCAGAGACCAGCCCCTGTGGCGATATTTAGAGCAAAGCGGCAAGAAGACGCTCCTCTTTAGCGGCATTGAGACGGACCAGTGTGTTTTGGGGACATTGGCAGATGCCTACAATGCCGGTTGGGATTGCATCATGATTGAGGACTGTTGTGCAACCAGTACAAAAGATGCCCACCAAGTTTGTCTCAAAAATGTTGCGGTATGTTCAAACGTCTACGAACCTACTTCACGCCCCAAAAGATGTCATCATTACATACTAACATGAAATGTAGAAATTCTATGGCTTCGCAATCGATAGCGACGCATTTAACCATGGCCAGTATATCTAATTCTATATGATGAACTAGGATATTAAAGTCCCAGTTGTGATAATCATCAGTACGGTGCGGCTCAATAGTGTTATGCTGTATCAAACCTAGATGTTGTTCGAAGAGACTGCGCTTTGTGGTGGGTAGAAATTACTAGTCCGCCGACTTGGTTAACGAATCAAATTTTGAGGGCATATATCTGTGAGCGAGTGTTCCAAGTAGAATTAAAGATTAATCGTTTCTCAGTAATTAAAAAGTTCCGTCATTCTCCCTCTTAAACTGACTTGGAAAACACACCCCGGTGACTTTGCAGGAAATAATCCGGCTGATCCATTGTTGATTCATTGTCCGCACTCCAACACTTTTCCAAATCCATGAGGGCATCTGCAATGGCATTTTCAATGCTAAAGTTCCAAATAACACCCGACATCTCTTTAAACTCCTGACCCATACGTTCATAGTCGTTGCCAATCTCGGTCTGCATCTCGTACAGCTCCCCTGCGCGTCTAGACATCTGGACGACCCCCTGCGTTCTGTCCCACCGATTTCTGTCGAATGCAGAAAGAGCAGCCTTGATATCAGTATCCGATTTCACTTTTGGATGCGCTAGAAGCGATGCCAGCACAGCGGCATCCTCGATGCACATGCCCGCCCCTGAACCATGATGCGGCGTGCATGCATGGGCTGCATCGCCAATGATGCACGTTCGACCTTTGGCAAAGGTGGGAACAGGACAGTCGCCCAAGTCGAATATGCCCCACTACCTGGTGTGAGTAACAATTATATGTAGATGGCGGCCACCTCAAGGCAGAATGTCATTTTGGGGCACTCACTCTGTCAAGGTTCCTGACTTTATCAATAATCTTCAACAAAGAAGGCCTGAATCCTTGGAAATCTTCCACAAAGTCTTGCTTCTGAGCGGGAAGTGTCAATTGAGTTTCGCTGGGCCAGTCATTAGAGCTTGAACAATAGGCCACCAAGTTGAGGATGGTTCCTTGGGCAACTGGATAGGTCAATATATGCCTATTTTCTCCTGTCTGTCCATATGATTAGTTCTGTTAGGATATCTCACACGTGAGCCTTCTATAAAGAATTGTTCACTGACCCAGATGGTGGCGTTGAGAGCTCGCTCCTCTCCTATCACCTCGATAGCTTCATTCATAGGAATCATTCCTCTGTACGCATATTTGCGCGTGTAGGAACACTTGGCTGATGGATCATGTTGACCAACTAAAATTTCCCGCATCTTGGATTTTATTCCGTCGCATCCGATCACGGCGTCGGCCTCCGCTACTGTTCCGTCCTGGAATGACAGCCTCAATCTTTCCCCATCACGGTCTTTGATGCTTTCCAGCTGCTTGCTGAAACGAATCAAGTCTCCAGGCAATAAACGCAGTAGCTCGTTTGCAAACTGCCCCCGGTGACAGCCCTGCAGCCCCGTTTCGCTCTTACTGATGAGTAGAGGCGTGTTGTCGGTTGTACCATCCATACCGTCGAGAAATTCGAACAAGATCGTCTTCTTGGACTCCCACATGTTGCCATTGGCTACCCTCTTGAAGGTGCTATGCACGCTTTGGTCACATGCAGCCATGGCACGTTGTGCATTGGGACTAATTCCAAGCCCGGCGCCGGCCTCAACAAAGACTGGAGCTTTTTCGTAGATCACGCATGGGATGTTCCGTTTCACAAGTGATATCGCCAAGGTTATTCCTGCAACGCCAGCACCGATGATGGCAACCTCAAACGGCTTCTTTTCAATCTGAGACATGACCAAATTCAAGAGGTCAGTTGGATCGGGAAAGAGAAATGCGTCTGTTTGTAACAGCTAAAATGTTGGTTTCTGGTGAAGTTTTCGAGTTTGGTAAGAACATGTGCACCTGCTTACTTTCATTCTCTTTATACATCAGCACTGAGAGCCTAGAGCTGTTTTACTATCCTAAAACAGGTTAATATTCGCGACGTATAAGTATCTATTGCTAAGCATATTCAAGTCAAGGTTGTCGAGTGTCAGGATCAGGGATTGTCGGATAATGCTTATTTTCGGTATCACTAGGAGCACGGATCCTCTTTGTTTAAATTTCGAGCTCATACTTCTTCTGTAACACTATCAAAAACTCTCGCCTTTCGCTTACAACACTTGTGAGTGAATACACATGTGACTTTGTTCTCAGCGGTTTGGCATTTCCATAACTTATTCTATGGAATTCTACTGATTACAGGTTGCAATTGTCGGTTGAACAGACTCGAGGCCAGACTAGTACCACCACGCCCTTCAGTACGCCCTGTGCGTAGCTCATGATCAATTAATCCGCAATCAACCTGCACCATCTGTTATGCAGAACCCCGCAGCTGCGAAGTTTCGGCATGCTCGGATGGCGGCAATAAAGTTCAACTCGTCAGCGATCGACTGGTTTGAGCGTATCATCGCTAAACCTTAGTGTGCCGAGTAGCGTTACTCAAATAATACAAATATTCACAGGTCGCTCTTAATGAATCCCACTGTATGAATGCTGACATGACGCCTTTGCCCGTCACACAGGTGGAGATGAACCTCGGCAACTAGAGGTTGAAAGAGCCGGAAATCTCTAGCTCATTTTCAGCTACCCACTTCAGGCACCCAGGTGCATTACGAAAAATAATAATTACATCACCTAAAACAGTGGGCCATTTCCTACATCCTTGGAGAAATCCAGATTGCCATGGCACTAGTCTCCTCTTGGAGGCAAGGTCGTGAGTTAATTCAATGCGGAAACTTATGCCAGGTGGAGCACTGCTATGAATACGCGTCTTCGCCTACCCAGGCACCAGGCTAGAAGTCGACATGTGCGGAAATGTACCGTTCTAGCTGCAGACAGGACGGAATTGATAATAGTAATTATAGGTTTACCTTCAGCGTTATTTCCGGATGTGCCGTTTCATAAGGTCTCCGCGAATGGACTGCGCGTCGCAAACATGGGATCTAAACAATCTTTCGTCTTGATCCCGAATTTGAGCAAAATATACCTAGGGTAGTGTTTTTCGAAACAAACAAGCCAAGCATTCACACTAGGTGAGGCTTGAGTCGCACAACTTCTCACGCGCTAGCTGCATCATTATTGACACCGTCTTGCGGGTCAATATCAGACCCATATTGGAACCAACTCATGCAGCCTCTGTGGGGGGGTTCTTTCTTTTTCGATTGGAAGCAGCCGAAATGAGTGACAACGTAACCGCCTGTGGCCTAAGCATTACCAGGTAGATGGGGATGACGTTTTCGCTCTCTTTGATCAGGGGACGGGATACAGACAGGTATAAAGAATTGCATTTGCCTCGTAAATCCATCCTAAGTCAGATTCATATCCTAATTCCTTAAGCTTGAATCACCATGACTTCTCATCCTCCCAGAGCTTGTTGTTACAAAGGCGTCAAGCACGAGGGCACTGCCGTCGGTCGTCTGGAGACCTACGATGGCCTAGAAGTCTATATTTCGGAGCCAAAAGAACGCCGTTCAAACAAGGGAATAGTTTTGTGAGTCAGGATTGAAGGCATTCGCGATGCAATTAGCTTACCATTTATTGTCAAGACTTTCGGATGTTATTGGCCACAAATTCATCAATACCCAGCTTCTTGCAGATCAATTTGCAGCAAACGGGTACCCACGCATAGTCATTGAATAGATATGAACAAGGCTAAAATATGACCCAGATACTTCGTCATGGTGCCGGATTTATTCCACGGCGATCCAATCCCGTTGAATCAGGCTGATGAATATGACATTTCCGGATGGCTACACGGCGCCTACAACGACAACAAGGTTGAACATCTCCCACCTAATGTTGATCCAATTGTCGAAAAGACCCTGTCGGTGATGCGGTCTCAGTACAATTGCAAGGTAGGTTTCATCATCCCTTCATTGCGCAGACAAACAGACTAACGACTCGGTATCAGAGAATCGGTGCTGTCGGGTACTGTTTCGGGGCCAAATACGTTGTGCGATTTTTGGACAGTGTAAAGCTTAACGTCGGTTATATGGCCCACCCATCCTTTGTCGAAAAGGACGAATTGGAGGCAATTAAAGCGCCCCTGGCCATTGCCGCCGCTGATGACGATTTTCTGTTTCCACTTGACAAGAGAAATGAATCAGAGGAGATTCTGGGCAAACTGGATATTCCTACGCAAATCAATTTGTACATGGGAACTACGCATGGCTTTGCTGTGCGTGGCGATCTGAACATGCAAAGAGTCAAGCTCGCAAAAGAGGCGGCATTCCTGCAGGCCGTGTTGTGGTTTGATACACACCTGTAACGATCTCGGGAACCGCAATAGCACGGAACCGCCTGCTTCTGGAATGTTCCAAAGACATGTATGTCCCATGGGCCAATCATTTAAGACTCTTACTTCTCTCTTTTTCGCATCTAAGCTTATGTAGATCACACATTCCTTCGGAGCATATCTGCAGTTTAAATCCACCCGACTTTGATGTGAATTTATGCGATGATATTAGGCAACCCAATCATATATTGTACTTCAATACCGCTTCTTCGTCCCAATTTATTATTAATTTCACAAGAAAGCAATGAAAAGAGATGGCTCTTGTCTTCTCAGGGCGTTTTCTTGGGTGTCTAAGTAAAGCTTCACGGCCCGACTCAGTGTATTCATCTCATACTCGGCTTTATGTGGTGATTATCCAGAGTGCTAGATCTGATTTAATATTCTTTTAAGTAAGAATACTAATATTAATTGAGGTTATTCCAAGTACTGGAGATGATGTTCAATTTAGGTAGGCTGCCCCGGGTAGCGAGGAGCCTCATTCCCACATCACCAATCCAGGCATTCCCGAGAACCCAGAAATACTGGTGGAAGGGAACCAAAACCCGTGGTAGCCATATCAGCTAGCGCTGTTACATATTATGACCAATCACTTCTTCCAGCCATGCTCAACTCAAAAGTCAGCGCGCAGCCGCGCCTAATGAGTAAGGATGTCTCCCCTCGAGCCACAGGGAAGACATAAGCAGGCACTTGAGCTCTCAGGGTCAGAGGCTTGGAATAATTCGGAAATGATTTGCTTCACTTGCTTTGTCAAAAACTCCGGAAAAGTCTATGAAGGTGCTAATGAGATAGTGGCCGGCAGCACAGCCATAAGAACAAAGCGGAGAAAATATCGGCGTCATCATTGGCGTTCTAGCGTACGCACATCGTTGCGGGGAGAAACAAAACTCTACGTCACTTGTATCTTGAGTTTCCATTCCATCGGTGGGAGGCGTTCTCGATAAGGCGTGCAGGCTGGCCCCGGGTCTAATGCAATTGGTCAATTCCTGTCCGACGGTTGGATAGTCGTGAACGCTCGCCAAGATTTCCAAACCCCAACCCTCCCTGAAGCGTGCTAAACTTCGGATTGCACGCCGACGCCCCGGTCCGGTGTGATAAAAAGCGCATTGTGTGATGTGGGTGGCTGGTAACAAAGGCAGAGGCATTATCTAACCATGAGCCTTCTATGCCGCTTCTGTGCTGGATTAGACTTTTTATCTTGACGCCAGAATGGACTTTGGGATTCAAAGATGGGCTTCTCCCCATTCTACGATGTGTGAACCTTTGCGAACCATCCAGGGGAGATGCAAAATTCTAGTATAGAGGAGATTGATACTAAGATCACTCATGGGCTTCTTCTTTAAACAATCGCATGAATTGATTATTTCTCGAAGCATAGAATCCACCAGCTGAATATGAATTACCATTATTACCAAATACCTACATCACCATCCAACATCGGTCTATCATGGTGAAACTACAGCCCTACGGCCCTCAATGGAATGCCAAGGAGAAACGCCTCCCAGTTCACTAACCAGCATCGGAAAATCTTTTCCTCGTTGCTATAAGGCAGAGTTTAAAGTTGGTCCAGGCCTCGTTCTACCATCCACAATTGAGAATCCAAGCATTAGCCTTTCAACCCAAGCCACGAAAGTGATGGCCCACATTCCTCGCATTCCACATTTTCCGTTGGGAGGCTGGTCTATCTCTGAGCACTTGGTAAATAGGCCCGATTGTTTTAAATATCGGTAGTTCATTTGATTTTCTCGGGTGCGGGACCATGCGACAATTTGCTAAAGCAGCGACAGCGGTTGCACGTGGCGGGACGTTGCGGCTACACTCTTGATGCATCGGAGAGTTATGGTTTCCACCATTCTTTACTTTGTATCAAAAATTCCCTCGGTACTATTTAGTGTCGAAACAGGCATAGCTAATATTATGGGATCTTGGCCAACAGCAAAGTTTTCTATGCAAGATGAGGGGAACATGAGAGATTTCGAGTATTACATCAGGACTCGAAATTATGTTAAAAATTGAATAAAATAGAATTCGGTAGCTCAGACATGAGAATAATATGATCAAAGAGAAATCTGGTGAAATAGTAGTCATTAGTATAGCAACTTACTGCTCAACATCCATTGGCTAGGTATCAAGATCGTTCTACCCTTTCAGGTAATAGCCAGCGGCCTCTCACTAGCCCTTCCGATAACTAAATGTCTAAACTGTAAAAGCTAAAATTAAAGTCTCAATGCAAACTCAATTGCAAATATCAAGTCTGCATGAGGGAAATAACGCAAGTGTATTGTGAATAGATCATAGATGCAAATCGGTATAAGGCTTCCTTGTTCGGCCATGCCAAAGAACATTGATAAGACGTCAAGATCCTCTCATCAATCAGCGCTTTTTTCTTCATCAACCATTCGACTTACAGTACTTTGTGTTCACCACTTTCGAACCAAAAGCACCTCCATCATGATGTTCTCAACCCTCTCCGCTCAGTATCTGCTCCTCCTTGGAACGGGATATCTAGTTACCGGAAATCCCATCGCACCGGTGGCTCCGAACTCTCCCGTCTCCCCCGTCTCTCCGAGAGGTATCTTCCAGAATCCTTTTAGCATCGACCAGGGGGTTATCTCGCTACCGGGTAAACCGGAATCCATCAACTCAGTCGGAAAGAGAGATGCCAACCCGGAACCCGCCAACATTTGGGGTCTGAGCTTTCCCAATCTGTTTCCCTCAAGTGGAAGTTCTTCAGCAGCAAGCTCTGCAACTGCTAAGCCAACTAGCACTACTGGTTCTGGATCAACCCCGACTTCAGTTGGCACCGGTACCAGCAGCTCATCTACCCCCTCGAGCTCAGATGCACTCAAAGCATTCAACATGCACAACGCTGCTAGACAGGCCATGGGAATCCCAAGCTTGGTCTGGGATACCTCTCTGCAAAAAGCAGCACAGGATTATGCGACACAGCTCACTCTTGTTAATGTCCTCGTTCATTCTGCGGCCGTCACACGGCCGAACCAAGGTGAAAACCTGGGATATTCCGCGTAAGTACATGCACAAGAAGAAGTAATGAAATTAGTAATACAAGTTAACTGACCATCTTAGCTCCACTAATCCTTTTACTAACCCCGTCACCAATCCTATGGAAATTGCAACCACTGGATGGTGAGTCAAGCACTCTTGTTACCGTGCACTTTCGCGAGATCCAATCTGACCACCGAACAGGCTAGCCGAAGCTGCAAACTACAATGGTGAGGTTATTCCTCAGGGAAACTTTGCCAACTATGGGCATTACAGTGAGTATATATCCCAATCACGGCGCATTCTTCGTGCTAACTAGATCCCCCAGCTCAATGCATGTGGAACACAACCACCAAGGTCGGCATCGCAGCCGCCAGCAACTGGTTGGGCGCGTGGTACGTCGTCGCGCGATACTCGCCAGCCGGAAATGTGGTTGGGCAGAAGCCTTACTAGGCGTCTTCAGAAGCAGCCCAAGTAAGCGCGAGGATTCCTTCAGGGATGTCTCGGGTCAACGGGTGATTTCTCCTTAAAAGATCGACTTGGGGATTCAATTCGGTCAGAGTCGCCTCCGAATAGTCGGGGGTATGCATTTTCTAATCATGAAATTGCTTAATTCCATAGTACTAGTATAGCGCTTCGAAGTAGTAGTCATACCTTTGGAGTGGCCTTTCCGACCTACTCGGGAAGTTAATTTAATTGATCACCTTAACCAATATTATTTGCGCCTTTCAGACTAATAAGTGTGATAAATATCTTTTTTCAACCCTTTCGCATTATTGGGTCTTTTTTCCTGCCTTGCAAACGCATATGATGAAAAATAAAAACTGTGTCCTTGCTTCGAGTCCATTTTGTTACCCTACAGTCCGAGGGTGGTGTATTGTACTCCTAGTTTTCTGCCAACTCCGAAATCGGTTCAAGAATCGCTACTTGCTCGGAAAATAGCGAAAAACATCCATATATTAGTGACTGTTAAGCGTCGGCGCTCTACTACTTTGGGGTTCATCACCGTGGGCCAAATGGTTCATAGCGGCGTTAGCTTAGTGCATGATGTTTTGCCAATTGGCAGACTGATTTTCTCACCATCTAGCGTCGTCCATGTCCGCGGCACAGTTCGGTTCATCTCTATTCATGATTTTAAGAACCGTTATTTTTCCCCTTCATAGCGACAGGTCCCAGCGCACCGGAGCCGTGCCCGTCCAGAGATTAGATCCTGGCCCCGGGGGACCCATCCACGGCCACAGCAACCGAGAGATCAATTTGTGAGCACTATATCATATAGTAGCGCTCTGACTGCTTTCATCTATTGTTTCCCCGGACAGAGGTTCTAGGTTCGGGGGGCGTCTCCACAGGAGCTTGCTGGAGGTAACGCTCCGCACCACAGCTCGGAGCATCGCCCGGGAGACTGGATGACAACACGCTTTGGTTGCCGTGCTTGCAGGCCCCTAGAAAATTCGTCGTGATGCTCACATTCAAGCCTAGGCAAGTGGCCCATGTCAGCAACGGTCATTAGTCCATCATTTTTGCGGGTATACGATCAGGCGATAAAAATAGCATCTAGGGCTGGACAGGCATCACGGGAAAAAAGAAGGCTGTTAACTAAACGACTACAGAAAACATTCAGGATTGTCGGCCAGGCAACCCGATACGAATTGAGTTTCGAGATGCCAAAAGGGCCAAGTCCCCGCCGCCGGAATGGCAGTGCTGCGGACGAAGCCGCCTCAGGCCGCGTGGCGCGACAGGAATTGGCTTTTTTCCAGAGCCTCACAGCTGTGGTGGTCTGGGCCGGAAGAAATTGTAGATGGGATGCCTGCTTATATTTAGTGCTTGTTTCCCTTAAACTCAGACAATCACCTCAGATCTCCCCTCGGATCAATTTCTTGCACATGCCCAATCGGGCCTAGACGCGCATCAGAAGCCCCGGGGTTCTATTATTAAGTGGCGTTTTAAGACCCTTGTCCCCGCGGTAGGGCCGCTACCGCGCACGCCGAATCATGGGGCGGAGGAGCTGTGATGTTGAACCCTGTGTTACTCGAGGAGACAGCTACCATGGCTTCGTCTGGCACCCAGCTATACAACGCGGCCATGCTGTGCCTCCCGCTCTCTGATGTTTCTCGGCTGTCCCCGAAGAAAGAGACCCCCCCAGCTCCCCTTCGCAATTGCCGAAATTCGAGATCTGCGAATTGCTGCTCCACGCGGTGGGTCAGACGGAGGTCGGTGCGAGGGCGTCTGGCGTAGAGTGCAGCTCATGACCATGCCCGCGACGACTCCTGCTGAAACATGACGTAGCTGCAGCCCCGTCCAACCCTCAAATCGCTGTCCAATCCATCGCCATCTCTCAGCCTTAGCCGCAACCTTGCGCTCGCTGGTCTGTGGGACCCCTCCCGATCGAAAATCTGCAGATGTGATGTTGCGCCTGGACGGCTGAAACAGCGCTAGCCTCAGTTCGTGGGGCGGCTCTCGTACGCAGCGTTGACCGAACAACTCCGGTAGTCGGTTTCACGTTCCGGTTTTCACGACAGTGTCATCTGCCCGTTGCTTCCAATGATTGGCGGTCGATGGCTTTGGCATCCTGTCATCTCCCCCGACGCTGCTGCTCAAGCCATCAGCTGGCCACGCCGGCATCCCAGCTTCTCCCGACGACGGCCCTTCTCATGCTCGCACTGACAGGCTTCCATGGAACATTCGCCACCGGTTTTGTGACTGCTCACACTCCGAGTCATTCTACTCGCATTGAATTCTAGGGTTCCCGGAGATGGCCTCCCTGCCCACTCTTCATCAGATGAGGCTACACACGATCTCATCACCCGGGACGATTAACGCTCACATTTGGGCCCAAGCGCAAGAGCTTTGATGTGTGCAACATCCAGACTGAGCGCAGAGTTGGCTCGTCCGCCTCCCCGTTTGCAGAGACCATGAAGACTATATATCCAGCCGTTGCAGATACCATCATGTCTCGACACACCACCACCAATCACTCTCTTCTCAACGCATCTCTCTCACCACACATTCCTTACTGGTCTCGCCATGATGTCAGCTATTCCTGATCACGTCACCTCCCCGGGAGTCCCCTCTCCGGGAGCCGGTTCCAACCCTCCCACTTCAGCTCGCAGCACACCAGCTCTCAATGTCACCCAGTTCAACCCGCCGCCTGTCGCCGACAACTCCTCTTCCGAAGAGGCTGACGGCCCGGGGCCATCGACTGCGCTGCTCGAGCCGGACACAAACCGGGGATCTGATTCGGACAAGCCCAACTACATGGACAAGCCCACCTACATGCGACTCAGCCAAGACACCCTTCGCCCACGCCCATCATCGCGTGCCGGTGTGTCTCCCATGGGCGTGAACCGCCATGCACGCAAGTATTCTCAGCCTCAGGATCAAGATGGAGGGTACTCGAGCAGAGGTCAGCGACCCCGTTTCCGCGACAGCTGGGAATCGGATTACTTCGATGGCCCTCGCGACTACGCGGCCTATGAGCGCTACATGAGGGCTTCGGAGGCTTCTCGTCCTGACCGATACATGCCCCGACGAGCCCCGTACCCTCCTCCATCGTACCTCAACAGACACCGACATGTGTCGTGGCACGACTCGGATGAGGAGGCCTATGGCACCGATGACTCTCGCATGCCAAGGGAGCAGGCTGATGCTCCTAGAATGCGTCGCCAATACACTGATGAAGAGATGGCCATGGGTCTCGGCGTTAGCCCCGGCCGGCTCACACGACGACCCACCTCTGAGGTCTTTGGCAAGCTTCAATGGAGCAACCTGTCTCGCGAGGACAAGAAGGAGGTGTTGCGACTTCCTCTGACGCATTGGATGAACTCAGAAGTCAAGAACCACTTTGTCGCCAGTTTGAGTGAGTTTATTGGAACCACCATGTTCCTGTTGTTTGCCTTTGCTGGTACAGAGGTTGCCAACATTCAGTCCAATGCCAACTCAGAGAAGACAACCACTGGTGAGGCTACTGGTTTCGACATTACCGTGCAGCTCTACATCTCCGTCAGCTTTGGTTTCTCCCTCATGGTCAACGCATGGATCTTCTTCCGTATCAGTGGTGGCTTGTTCAACCCCGCCGTTACCCTCGCCATGGTCATGGTCAGGGGCATCACGATTGTGAGAGGAATCTTCTTGTTTGTATCGCAGATTCTCGGCTCCCTGCTTGCCTCAGTCATCGTCCGCTACCTGTTCCCTGAATCGTTCAACATGCGAACCACTCTGGGAGGCAGCACTTCCTTGGTCCAGGGTGTCTTCATCGAGGCTCTTCTCACTTCCGAACTGGTGTTTGCTATTTTCATGCTTGCCAAGGAGAAGCACCGTGCAACCTTCATGGCTCCCGTCGGTATTGGTATGGCCCTGTTCATTGCCGAGATGGCCGGTGTCCAGTTCACTGGAGGTTCCCTGAACCCTGCACGAAGCTTTGGTCCCTGTGTCATTGCTGGTGTTTTTGACACTGAGCACTGGATCTACTGTAAGTTTTCTCGACATTCCTAAATCATTTTCTATCAAGTTACTAACAGATTCCCAGGGGTTGGCCCTTGCATCGGATCGCTCCTTGCAGTTGTTTTCTACCGATTCATCAAGACTCTGGAATATGAGGTAAGCAAGCTCTTCCAAAGCTGGAAATTCTCAAGCTAACTAATGTCGCAGATGGCAAACCCTGGTGCCGATGGTGATGACTTTAACGACCCTACCAAGAACCCGGAGAAGCGCGCCGAGATCGCAATGGCTGCCAAGGCCAACAAGACTCCTTCCATCATGACTTAAAGTGTCTTGGACTTTTAACGAATCATGACCATCCGGTACTGTAACCCGGTGTTATGGTATCGCTGTATAAATATATAGAGATCACAGAACGACAGAGAAACGCAAGGGAGGCTTGGCTAAGGGATTTTGCTTTACGGGAGCAACACATATGCATAGGCGGTACCGGAGTTTTTGGACATTTTTTGCTTCTACTGCAGGTGTGCTTTGACGTTTCTGCAGCTTCTAGGGAGTTTTAGACATTTTTAGGCGTGATGGTGATGGACCCAGCGCAAAAGATCGCTGGCTTACATAGTGTCAAGATGCAATGAATACACGATATTGCTTCAATTTCAATTTGTGCGCACCCGTGACAACACGTGCTCATATGTAGCTAAAGATGACTAGGAATACAACGCCTGTTCCTCTTTCCACAATGCTTCCCTCCTTCCCGTGCTCTGAGGGTCAAAGTAGGGCTTCTCGCCGAGACTAACAGCACGGACTCCGGATCTCGGCCCTAAACCCTCCTCAAACACAAAGTCCGGTGTGGCGGCATGATAGCCGCTCCTGTTATCCCAGATGGCAACGTCATTGACATTTTGCCACTTGAACCGGACCTGGAGGTCGTGGTTCTCGACGATGAGGTCGGTGAACCAATCGAGAAAATGGCGGCTCTCAGCGTCGCTGAGCCCGTGGATGCGCTCAACGTGCTGGCCGACGGCAAAAATCGACTTCCATCCAGTTACGGGGTTTGTGCGGACGACGGGGTGAATGGCCTCTAGCGAGTCGCCTACATTCTCGGGCGCACCCCGTTCGGCGGTGTAAAGGTCGAAGCCGTTCTCTCTGGCGGTTTGATTGAACTGTGGCTGGGCATATTTGGCCGTCAGCGTATCCAGGAAGCGCTGCAGTGTGGGCGAAATGCGATCGTACAGCTCGTAGCCAGATGCCCACAAAGTATCTAACGGACTGTTAGTTCACCAGTTTCATATCACGGGACTGCACGCTGTTGCGTATAATCTACCTCCTCCGGTTTTTGGTAGTTCCGTTAGTCGTAGCAGTGCATAGTCACTGGGAATGGGCTCAAAGGTAATGTCCGAATGCCACTGGTCCCTGAGACTCTGGCGCTTGGTTCCGAAGCCAAGACTGCGGTATTTGCCAGAGAACAACTTCTTCGCTTGCTGCGACGAAACAACGCTTATTTCGTTATCCTTTCCGCCGTGTTCACGCTCTGCATTGTTGACGGGGTGAATGTGCAGCCGCGAAGTCGCTGGCTTGCCGCTTTGCTCGCCAAGGCGCTGTACCAGTTCTTTCTGGTGGTCTTCGGTCAAGTTGTCCTGCTTGCGGAAGAAGACCACACCGCGACGAGAGACTGTTTAGACATTGGCATCACTAGTTTCTATAAAGAGTTCAAGGGCCTTTCAGGGCTTGCATACTGGTTATTGCAAGATCTCGGATCAGCTCGTCGGAGTCGGGAGCTTGTAGGAGGTGTACAAGGTCAACATTGACGAATTCCCGTCCAATGATAGGAGTAACATCAAACGACTCAAACTTTTCTAGGGCGCCACTCAATTTGAGAGGCTCACGGTGGTCAGTGAGTAGCTTCGGGAGCTCTTCGTGCTCGCTACTGGACGACATGGCGATATTTGTTGCGGGGTAGTTCCTGATTCTGAAAACCAGCTCTACCCAAACAAATTTGAGCTGATTGCCATCCTAGGATTATTCTGGCCAATCAAACTACCTTGGGTTTGGATTTTCCACCAACACGACCCCGTCGCAGGCGCCATTATGCCGACAGATGACGCAACACGATGCAGCACAGATGTGGGGTCTGGTCCTGCGATAGGCAAAGAATTGCGTAGGAAAATCATTTCCGATAAGGTCTGGAGTACCTTCACATTTGGTGGCTTCCCATTGGACCTCCAAGTCGGGGTCCAATTCATGCAATCGGACATCATGCCAAGAACATTCATGAAACCACACTAGATAGAGTCACTTCATCCTATTGCTCCGTCAGTCAAGGCAATCATTCGTGGGCGCTGTTGCGTTGCATGGTCTGAGGTCGAGATCTCAGATGAAGCCCTTGTTACAGTGGAGTGCACACTAAGGCATTCTAAGAAATTGCTTCCGTACATAGCCATGTCATGTCGCTGACAACAACAAACTGGTCACTCTTTTTCATCTATACCAATGCAAAATATTTCATTTTGCTGAAAGACAGAAAATGTGTCAAAAACCACATTGTACTAGAAGACACTGATACTGATCCTATCTGCGTAGGTGCTCTGCTGGAGATGGATCATTCTTATAATTCTCAGTTTCTTACCTCTCCAATTGCCAGATACCAATCAAATGAAAAGAAGCAGTCAAGTCGCAATATGTTGTTGATAGCAATTGCACCATCTAATCTTCCCCTCCCAACACGCACGAGCCACATATTATCGCCTGATTTATTAATCCCATTCCCGTGGTTCGCAAAAAAGATGAACAATGCTCATTGGCTGTTGGTTGCATTGACTGTTGGTTGTACACCAGTAGTCCGCCTTGTCTCAGGCTAAACTAGCTCTCATGGCTCAGCCACTTATCCACCTCGATACCTCTTATTACATCCATCTGCAAATGCGTGCCCGTCCTCATCTTCCACCTCGCTCATCTACTCCACACAAACCAATCTAGTCAGCATGTCGCGCTTTTCGGTGGTTTCTGAATCCATACACCAGCAGTCCAGTCAATTGCTGCGTCTACCAGCCGAAGTCCGCCGTGCCATTTATGCCCATGCGCTCCCGACCAGGATCCATGTGACCGTTAAGGGCCACTGGTTTCATTTTTCGGCCTGTGTGTACGCCGGTTCGGGAGATGAAGATGGCTCCGAACGCAAGACATCAGGCGACATGGACACAGATACAACATGGGTTCGCCGCTTACAGACTTCATGGGGTCCCCACTGGGAATGCGAGGGGGCAAATTCAGAAAACACAGTTTCTTCTCGAATTGTTCCAATTATTACTACGTGCAAGCAGATGTAAGTGACCTGATCGGATCAATTGCTTCTTCATTGACCCAGGTCGGATATAAAATACAGCTTCACCGATGTCCTTGCATTTATGCATGACCATGTTGTCTTCGCCTTTACCGACTTGAGTACTCTCGACTACTTAACCCGGTATAAGAAGACCTCGCCTCTACCGTGTTATCTTCCAAGCATAGTACGATTAGATCTGACCTTGAGATTTCCCGCGCGCGTGTGCCAGGCTATGGAGAATCTCGGGCCGGACTCTCAGCCCCTATCTCTCGAGGCCAAATACGCATCCCAGTTGTCACTGTGGCAGGGCATTTCACAAACCATATTACATTTCAAAACACTGAGAAAAGTATACATTTGGATGGATCATGACAAATCACTGGCTTGGGGCAATGTTCACGAGCGGGCTCTCCTGTCTCCCCTCTTACCGCTGGCAAATGTCGAAGAGGTGGATGTCTCGATTAATCTTCCCGACATCAACCTAGATTACCAAGACCCCGATCGTCAGTATTCACCGAGTGGTGCGGCTTCGGAATTCACGTTGCATCGAAGGCAGCGACAGAAATACTACGGCCAGGAGCGTGATCACCTGAGTGGCCGTCTTCACGTAACTAAAGGAGAGTCTGGAGAATCTTTTCCCGTCAATCCTCAGTCTGATGCATTTTCCCGTTTTACCCCCGAGATGTTGACACATCTTGCGAACTTCCAACGGACATTCTGGCGGCAGGGAAAGGATATTAATAAAGATCTCGCTCCACGATGGAGCTGCGATTGGGGGAGGAGATGAGCATTTGGCCCTGGATTATATCATAATAGTTATTCAACAATTAGCTTTATACCATCTGGTGTTCATTCAATGGTGTGAATGCACTGGTATATTTTGTCAATGCTTTGTCCAATCAAGATATTAAATTTTCGCAGTCCTCAATTACCTAATTAAGTGTTGACTACTCTCAAGTATCAATTCTTTCTCAGCCTAACTTCGACATTGTTATACTATACCTTTGAGTACCATGATACTACGCTTCGCTATGGAATGTACAGGATGCTACTAATAACCAGCGAGGTTCTCTAATGAATGAAAGCGTAGCTAGTAGTGATACTTTAATAAATTAATTATGGATACCAACAGAATATTGCTAGGTGTCTTAGAGTGACTTTAATCTCCATAGCAAATAAGTGGCTGATAATTCTTTCTCCAACTCAGGGCTCCTTGGTTGGATAGAATCCCTGCAAGTGGCCCAATTGCAGTCTTACGGCACTTAAAGGGAAAGACACTTATACTTGACATTTACGCAATTGAAAAATGTGAAACATGGCAAGACACAGAGGCACACGCGAAATTATTTATGATTGCATTATATTCATGGTCAAGTCTCAGACTGACTTGTGGTATCACTGGCCTATGGCATGGGTATGGTATCTCTCGTCTATCTATAGCGCCAACTTGCGGCGAATCATTCTCCTCCCGATCCAGACCAGGGTAAGAGAGTATGCTAATAAGTAGGATGCGGTCGCGCACATCCAGATGCTTTCCCGAATGTATCCGGTACGCCAACTCCGGGTCGCCGCGCTGATGACGTCGTCAGCGTTCAGCAGACCGATGCCCTCCCTCACAAGCACGTTCCACACGTAGTCTCTGCGCGAGATGGGCCACACGGGGTTGTCCCAGTATCTCGACAGCAGGTTCAGCTTCTTGGCGGCCTTGATCTGCTCTCGGATGACGGCGAGCTTTGCTCGGTTGATGCCCGCAAGGGCCAGTCCGACAACTCCTCTAAAGCCCACTGAGGCAGTGTAAAATTCATTCTCCTCGGCATGGAAGTTGGGATCTGTCAACTTGTCCAAGTGCGCATCGAGGAAGGTGTAGTGGTAGCGGCGCCAGAGCTCTGGGTCTGCTCCCATGTTGACGTCGCGGTTGTTGGAAATTCCTCCCGTTCCTACGACGGTGATGGGGCCGTTCCAGAAGGTCTGGTTTGTGGAGGCGACCTTCTCATGGCGAGATAGGTATCCTCTCTCGAGAAGCGGTCTCAGCTGCTCGAGGACCACTGGCCAAGTCTTGGCAGACTCGGTCTTGACATCGATAAAGAGAATAAGTGTCTTTTCAGGCTGTTGAGCAAAGACACCAACTGGGTCGCCCTCGGCCCAGTGGTTAGCCAGGGATGGCTTGTTCATGGTGTCGAGCATCCGCAGAAGGGGCTCGACGTAGAGCGACTGGAATGTCTTAGTCTTGGACAGGAACACGCGGTGGTGGCCGACCAAGAGGTCCTTGCCGTCGTCGGTTAGCCAGACGTCGGCCTCTACACTTGCACAGCCCGCAGCAAGGGCTGAGAACAAGGGGCGTTTTCGCAGATAGTCATTGTGGGAGTGGCACATGACGGGGGTGACGAAGGGCGAGACCTCCTCGGCCCATTGTGTGGCGCACTCAATTGCATCTGGGTTGTTGTCAAAGACATGAGCAGTCGTCATGCTTGAGCGCTGAAACATGTAGACAACATATGGCTGAATGACGAAGAGCAGAACGAACAAGGTTGTGCTAACGGGGCATCAAGCATTAGTCTCCGCGCACTAGCCACACAAGCAAGTTTGCACACCGAAACTTACACAACGAAGACGGTGCCCAAGACGGCTATCGACCACAGGCTGACCATGGACTTGCGGACTCGCAAAAACCGGGCCTCCTGCTGTGTCTGCTGGCCCTCTTCTTCCCACGACTCTCCGGGGCTCGATGAAGGGATTGGCTCATACTCGGCGCCGTCCTTGTGGTCACGGCCACAGAAGTAGCCCGACACTTTCATAGCGATTGAATGCGTCAAGACGACGACGACGGTGACTGAGGGGCGGAGAGAGGAGCACGGGGAGCAGCCATGGCGAGGGAGACGAGATGTTTTAGAGGCCGAGACGAGGCCGTGAGGATGTTTTTGTTACATTCAGGTGCCGGCATCGTCTCGATCATGCGCTATCTTAATCATGTGTGCGGTGCTGGTGTTGAAACTACGAGGGCTGGTCGTATTGCAGCTACGCTCGCACCCACGTGTCCACACTAAGACGGCAGGGCACGACCAATCTGCGTCCAAGGGTCAAGCACGAACCGGAGAAAAACCGCAAACGGACCGCCCTCGAGTCGTCGACCCCCGAGATCATTGGCTGCCCGTCCAGCAGCCACCCCAGCTGGCCGAAGGGCGACCATTGCCTCTTTGGACGTCTGTCCAGCCCTTTGGGAGTGGGCCGGGGGGGGGAACCGTCGTCTCGATTCCGAGCGACAAGGCAGAGGTGAGATGTCTATTTCATTGGCACCCGTGCGAAATGCGGGTCGCTCTCTCGGGTGCGTTTGCGGCCTGTGCGATCTCACTGGCTCGCTGGAAATGCCGTCCCCGGGAGGGTTCATCTACCGGCGACGCCAATGCACCTTTTTCGTATAGCCGTTGGGATTAATGGACGAAATTACTCGTCAACGTGGTGGCGGACAAAGTCCAGGATGGGCTGGACGTGCTGCTCCCAGCCGGGAACCGCAGGGCTCTAAAATAGCGATGGACAAAAAGCTTAATGCTTACTCACACCTTCAGCTTGGGGGGATGATTTAGGTGGTACACTTACCGTGTATTTGTCGTCGAAGCAGTGTGTCTCGCCGGGTGCATAGCACTCCACGACGGGTACGCCCATGGCCTTCAGTTTCTTGGCAAACGAGTAGCTCTGCTCCACCTCGACGTTGCAGTCGCCGGTCCCGTGGAGGATGGCCGTGGGTGGGTACCGGGCCTTGTCTTTGAGGAGATGCAGAGGGCTCATGGATGTGATGAAGTCGATCAAGTCGTCTTCGCTGGCAAACGTCTCTGGGTGGAACACGGCTCGCAGAAGCGACCGAGGCGGGCGATGCACGGCCCTCCACAGCTGCAGGGCTGCCTGAAGACGGACACGCTCCGTGTAACGCAGCTCGGCGTGGAGATGGGCGCAGAGGACGTCGTCGGACATATGGTCCTGCTCGTCCCAGTCCAGTGCGTCCGTGATACAGTTGGCAGGGTCCCGGTCACCAAGGAATGCGTCCAGCTGGGCCACGGGGAACTCGCCCTCGCACGCCGGCCCGTCATTGGCAGGGCCAGAGTCGGGGACTGCAAACAGCTTCCTCCTAGTGGCGGGCGCCAAAAAGTCGACAATGGCGTAAGCGTCCACCACGGCCCTGGGTGACGGCTGCAGGCGATGTGCCATCAGCGCCGCAAGAGTGCCGCCAGATGACTCGCCGCAGAGCACGTAGCGGTCAACGTCGACACGCCCGTCGCCCACGATGGCGGGCAGGTTGGCACGGCACCACGCCACGGCCTCGAGGCAGTCTTGCACCTGCTGGTCGAGCCGCGCCTGCGGGCCCTTGCGATAGCTGTGCGACACCAGATGGTATCCCCGGCGCACAAAGCCGGGCCCCAGCCAGGCCAGCGGGAGGAAGTGGTGGCCGCCCATGAAGGCGCCGCCGTGCGTCCAGACCACAAACGCCGCGGGTCCTGTGGGGGGCGGATCGGCGGGCCACACACGCACGCTAAGCTCGGCTCCGCTTGTGGATGTGAAGCCGTGGTCAGAGAAGCCGCGGGGGAGCGGACGCAGTGTCAGGGCGTTTTCGAGTGTCATGGTTTTGAGGGGAGGAGAGGGCGCTATAGAGATCTTCAAGGATGTCAGTCACGATGGAGTTTGTGTTACCTCAAGGTATCAATTAATTGAAGAGAGGGAGGGGGGAAAATCACTCATAAGTCATGGCCCAACCAACACCAGCCCACGTCAAGATACCCTGTACTTGACCAACATTTCATGCATATTGACGCCAAACTTTAGACGGGCCCATCTTAATCGTGTTTGGTTGATAAGCGAGAATAATTTTAATGCGAAAATCCACTCGTGGTTCGATATTCTTATCCTAATGACAATTGCTGCCTTTTTAGAGGGTTTTAATCGCTGCATCTTCTACTGTTAACTGAATTTGACATTACTACTCCAACGCACCAACATACAGCAGATGACCGCTCAAACAGCATAAAAGTCTCTACCAACACCAAAAACTTACCATGATCCGATTTCTCAGTCATCCCACCCGACTTCAAGTCATCTGACACATCAACACCTTGCTTCGGTGGCCATGAGACGGGATCCTTCTCACAGGATTGCACCCTCAGCGTCAAATGCGCTATACCTCATTTGGCAACACCACGGGTAATCGGGTCGTTATCAGCGAAGCCAATACACCTCACCTCATCTTCACAGCTGCTTCATGGAGGCGTCCTCAAGTGGCCATTTTGCTCCTATTCCTTCGCCCGCACATTGTCACACAGCATCATTTCGTGGATGTGTCTGCTGAAAAATCACCGCACCGCCACACTTCACTCGCTTGGCGTGGCTGCTGTGGCTGATGCACCCTCACTAGCTCCAGCCAAGTCTCGTTCTCATTCCGTTTTCTCCTGAACTAGGATCATGGACCACGTGATACCGCGCCATGATCGAAACACACTAAGCAGGCAGCACTCGCGCTTCGCGATTAGAGCCGCCATGGAAAATTCTCCTTAGACTATCCCGTAGATGCCCTCTTTCTCCTTTCAAACCTCGCATCGTAAACAACCAGAATGGTGGCAACAAGGAGAAGTGCTCGCCAGGCCCAGCGTCAAAATGCATCACCTCCAGTCCAGGCCAACAGTCCCCCACCAGTGAAACCCGTGGCCAAGAAGAAACAGGCCACTCAACCGCCAGCAACCAAGGCCAGCACTGCAGTGGCACAGAAAACTGAAAAAGCCACCGGAAAGAAACGTGCGCGTGCTGAACCAAGTGACGGCAGCGACAAGGCCAAAAACAAAAAGTCAAAGGTTGAGGATTCAACCCCTGGGGACGACAATCCCCTATATTCACTGCCACCTGAGATTCTGAGTCAAATCCTAAGCTACATCAGAGACATACGGTCTATGAGCGCGCTGAGTCGGACCTGCAAGGCATTCTACTCCAAGATGATGCCCCATCTCTACCAGCGCATCGCCGTGGCCGCCATGTTTCACGCGCACATTCCTAAGCTTATCCGCACTCTCGAGCCGCACTTGACCATTGCACAGAAGAAGCAGTTGAAAAAGGAGGGCAAGTACAAGGGCCAGCAAGAGAAGTATCCCACCGGCCAGGATGAAAAGGCCAAGCCATTCTCTGCTTCTTACGTCCAGCAGTTGGTCGTTGGTGCCTCGGATCCCGGGAAGAAGCACAGATACATTGTTCTCAGATATGTCGAGGAGGCGTTGAAAAATTTGACCAATTTGGAAATGGTCGAGACGCGAGTGCTTACTACGTGAGTAGCCTACACGCGTACCAATTGGATTTGCGTCCATCTCACGGCACTTTGAGCCCAGCTGACAATGAATGATCTGCAGTTCCATTGCCAAGAGCTTGGCATCGCTCAAGAACCTGAAAGCTCTCAGCCTATTGGCAGATACTCTTGAGGATGAAGATATGACACCGCTGGCTAAAATTAAGAATCTAAAGCACTTCTGTCTGCAGGATGCCAACTGGGCCCCCAGCAACCGGCGCAAGACTATGCAGAACATAATCTTGAATTCCATGTCCACCCTTCAAACCCTGAGTATACAGACCGACAGACTGGATCCCGACGGTCATCTGCTCGTTGACTGGGGAAAGAACCCCTCCTTTGAGTGCCTAAGGTCACTGGATCTTACCAGTTACAATGTGGAACCCGGCGCTGTCCAGGCATTGCAAAAGGCCATTGACTTTACCAAGTTGAAGGAGCTTACTTTTGGCCATTTTGAGGACGAAGACGGCACGCTGTTTCGAAACCTGGCTTCTCTGGCCAATTCTCCATCGCGTCTCAAGCTGCGCCACTTGTGCATGTCGATTGGGGACAGCCACCGCTGGAACACCACGCCCGAGCAGAATAGGGCAAGGTTTGAGGAAAGATGTCGTTTCATCTCTTCATTCAACACGCTAGAGAGCTTGGAGCTACGAGACTACGGGCAGTACCCAGAGAATGCCAATACCCCCAACCCTGGACTCTCAGATGCCCTGCTGCAGGCCATTCTCAAACATGGTAATCTGAAAACCTTGAGGATATCCTACTCCGGAAAGACAAGCGGCCTTGCAATTCCATATCTATCGCCGGCAAATGTCCGCGCTGTAGTTGGGGGGTTGCCTTGTTTGGAGGAGTTTGAGTTTGCACCTGATGAAGCACAGATTGTGAGTGGCCAACTGCTTCTGATTACTGATGAAACCTCCCATTTACAGAATTTACTAACTGATTGATTTTTACAACTAGACTCAAATTGGAGAAGCACTTGCCTGCGGAACCAAGCTCTCTTCCGTCACTTGCTTTCCCCATGCCACCTGGGCGTCCGGCCCACAACCCGACGACCCTGGAATGAACATTTTGTCTGCCGTTGTCAAAGCCTTCCTGAACCGCCCCGAATCTGTCCAAGCCCTCAAGAAGGTATCTGTGACCTATCGAAACTGGGAAGTGGCGTCGAAATTCCCTGGAAAGGCCCCAAAGGGTGCGAAAAAGCCGCAAAAGATGAGTAGCGACGACGGCAAGCGCCAGATCATGTTTCGAGATGTGACTGGGGTGACACCCGTGCATATACATGTCGGCTATGACCCCGAATTTGCGTGGATGGAGAAGGTGGGTGGTAATTAAGATACCGAGGCCTATTTTGAAAGCCCGGGATATAAGGATTGAAGCGAGTCATGTATGGAGCTGGTAGATTTTATAGACGGGGATTCTGGGTTTTGTTTTAGAGCGTACACGATAAATATTGCAGTTCAAGTTCAGAAATATTTTCATTCTCTATCACTGAGTGTTTCCACATGCTCGTTAAAAAGGATGACATGACATTCTAACTCCAGTCGCCCTCATCCATAGGGATACCCCCGTTATCAGACAGATCAAGGAGCTCCTGAACCGTCCAAGGCTTGAATACATACCCTGGCGGCATGTTTGTGTTTTCTAAGGGACTGCCTGCGACTAAATGATCAACACAGCTGCCATACCTCTCCAAAGCATATTGCTCAGGATCATGCTTCAGCATCCAGTTGCCAACTGGACGGCCGAGAATCTCGGGATTTTTCGCGGCAGCATCCCAGTCGGTCTTGTGCCAGTTTTCTCGAATCTTGAAACCCACCTTCTGTGCGCATGCCACACGTTCGAATCTGCGGTCCCAAGTGATTAGTGCTTCAGAACTTTAATGTGCTGGAGTTGAACGAATCAATTACTAACCTGAGGCGGTTGTGAACCTTGACTCCAAGCTGTGGGTTTTGCTTTCCGGAAAGCTGTAGGCAGGTTGCCAAAGAAAATGCATCTTCAATGCCCATCGTGGCCCCGAAACCAGAAGTAGGTAGGAACGGGTGTGCTGCGTCGCCGATCTGGATAACCCTCGATTGAGGGGAGGCCCAAGTTAACTGAGGGTCTCGCCACATTAACTTCCAGTCGACCACAACTTTGTTCGGTGTTGACTTGATGAGTTCGGAGAGGAATGGAGTCCAGCCTTCGACATGCTTTAGTGCATCATCCGAAGACGCCATCTGGACGAGACCTCCTTCATCTGCGGCTCGGTAGTCCTTGGAAATTGTTAGCAAAGAGAATGAATGGGCGTTATGAGAGCCTCTGACCTTGTGATTTATCATCCAGCAAATTTCGTCCTCGGTCTTTCCGATGATGACATGGGCATCAGGCCCGAGATGAAGAGAGACCCGTTTGTCAAACCCCTCAAACTCCTTTGCAATGAGAGGATTGCTCTCCAATATTGGCTTCACAGGAAAGCTTGCTCTGTAAACCGCAAAGCCCGAGCTGATTGGCCGATCCTGCTTCCCAAAGACTAGGGCCCTCGATCGAGATCCAATTCCGTCTGCTGCGACGACCACATCGGCCGTCAGAGTTTCCCCGTTAATAAGGCGTACGCCTCCATGCTCAGGAGTCTCAAAATACTCGGCAACGGAGGTAGAAAGCGTTATAGAGATACCCAACTTCAGAGCGTAATCGTAGAGGGCCGTGTGAAACCCTTGTCTGTTGAGAGGAATGGACAAAAGTTTGGGGTCGCCAATAGGGAAAGCGCCAATTGGACTTCCGTCGAATTTCTTGAAGTGGCTGACTGATGGCCACGAAATTGACTTGAGGGTTTCCATGAAATCAGGCCACTTGGACATGGTATGGAGAGCTGGGGATTGGATTGCAATTAAATCACCTGCAATTGTGTTAACATGCTTTTCTTTTTATTTCACTTTTCAACTAGAGGGCCGATTGGAATGGTTTGGTCCTGTGGTGGCTCAATTGAGAAGTAACTGACCAAAGTCATCAAGTGAGGAACGTCGTTCGACCACTCGAACATGGTGGCCTTTTCGTTTCGCCTCGATGCTGAATGCCAAACCAGCAATACCGCCTCCGACAACAAGGACGGAGATGCCAGTGGGTGGATACTGCTCAAAGGCAGCTTGTAATTTTGTTCCTATGGCCATGATAATGGTGGATGTGGAAAAGGTGCAGCGTATTAATTATGTCTTCGTTTGTGGCTTGTTTGACTGGGGAGAATGGATTCCTTGCCATGAATATTTTTGACACGAATTCCGGGTAACCTGTGTATATTTATAAAGATGCATATTGTGCGCATTTCTCAGCATCTTGGGGTCTTGTTCGACTCCGGATCAGAAAAGCATCCGAAATCGCCGAGTTCTATATTGACCGGAAGCATTTTGTTACCATAGCATGGATAGACCATATTTGCAAGAGTATCTCACCGCCTTGAGACAATGTTCATCTAAGGAGACGGTGGAGTAGGAGAGATTTAATACCGCTTAATTGCAAAGGCTAGATGTGGGCAGTGCTTGCTATGTGTGAAAGATCCACTATGATCTCAAGCAAGACCCTTGGAAGCTATAATACTACCTACGATGGAATTATGGGTTTGTTGTTTCCAATTGAGATTTACGATGCGGAACCGAATATAAAATACTCCGCTACGCTTAACCAGCTCCAGTATAGTATCGTGGCTCCTGATTGAACAAGAAAAGGCTATGCTCGGACGATTAATTCCTGGGCCAAAATCGTTTGGCTATTGGTTGACACCGGGTTTCGGGTGTGATTTTGCTGCCGGGCCGATGCTTGACCCCGAGCCGCAGTGGGTCACGGGACGATCCGTTGGGGTTTCCGAAAACTTGTTCTCCATTGCCAACGCCATGGGAGGCTTCTATTGTTTCTACATGAAACATCTTTAGTGATAAATGACCTGGAGGTGAAAGGAATGGTTCTTCGGTTGGGAGTCACTAGTGCTCAGACAGCATGGCCATTTAGGGCACTTTACGGCTCATATTTGGTCCAAGGCTACGCCGGGTGATCTTTCTGGTTGGCCACACTGATTCTAACAACTTTTGTTTATGGTTGACCTATATGGCAGATTAATTGTGCTACTGTGCATGAGTCATTAAGATAGCCCGATGGCGAGGGAATGGAACGGTGAGGTGAATCTGGTTGGCCCATTTGTAATTTGGCACCAGTGCACATGACGCTCTTGGCCTTGGCATACAGTGCTTTAGACCCACAAGATATTTCTATCACGTAAAGCTATTAACAAGGCCAGAGAATATCGCATAGGCTGATTTACGTAGCTTTTGTCGGGTCCCAGTACCTGCCCATCCTCCGACTGCAGTGGACTAATTTGGATGACATAAATATATTAGTGCGCTACTGTAAGAGGAAAGGTCCATCCATCTATCCATTCGCCATGGTGGTTGTCGCTGTTGCTGGTGTTACTGGTGGCTTTGGGCATGCAATCATTGAAAGCATTCGACAAACTGGAGAACACAACGTGTTATTCCGAGCCAATGTGCTCTAATCTGCCTTTCTGAAACATTGGTAAAGCCAATGATTTGATTTAGAGGCACCCCACCCTTCGTCCCAACTCAACATACTTATAGTAAATGTGAACTGTGTGGATGTTGAAGCTACCGCCAAGATTCTCGAAACCTTTCAAGTACAGACCCTGATTTCAGTCTTGAGCACAGCCCATTTCTTGCAGGCCCAAGATGAGTTTCCTGAAATAACTCTTATACAAGCTGCCAATGCATCGAAAACAACGCGGTGATTCGTCCCTAGCGACTAATCCGTTCGTCTTGAGGAAAAGTGAGAATTAATTTCCATAGGAACTATCCTGGGACAAGAAAATAAGCCAACACTGCATTAAGAGAGATGAATTGTTTAACGCCAGCCACAAGCTCAATAGCGAGAATGAGCTCCAGAAATCAACTGATTTGAAATGCATATCTTTTCAAACAGGTTACTTTCTTGATTTTTGGCGAATGCGTAATGCCAAGTCGTATTCGGCTAACTGGATCACTGTGATAGCCATGATCCATAATGCAGCAGCCATAATAAAGGGACAGAAACATGGGAGCCTTTGCTGAAATCTAGGTTCTATAACTCTGAGATTGAGTTCTGCGATCTCAGTTAAAAAAAGGAGCAAGGAATTAATGAATTACTTCGACTAATTTTAGAAACCAACAGTGACGTATGTCTGTCCAAAAGCAGGTGGGAATATTGGTTAGCCTTGTCCACATAGGGTAGTGCACTCCATCCAGGGAAAGGGATAATGTGGGTCTCGCAAAGGTGCAAAGCAAAAGTCCACAAACAGAAAAACGTGATGATTGTATTTTTCTCTGGTCAATTAAATATTTCAACTCGACCAACATCTCATATCTAGCCTAGACATGGAGACGGGTATGGACATGTAAAGAGTTTACTATGTGACTTTGCCTTTTGTTGCAAAAAATCCCCGTCTGATCGTTTGCCAAGTCTAATTTCAATCTGTCCCCACCGCCACTCAATAGTGTCAAGCCACATTTTGGACACTTGCCATGTTGGTGATTTAGCGGCTACATTTAATGATGTACATATATCTAGACTGTCTCGCATTCTCTCAATTGAGAATTTGCTGACAATCCTCCATCTCCGCGTTTTTCTGCGACATAATGCGTCTCCAACATTTGTCACTCGCCTACCCTTTGCTGCTCAGTCAGCTTCCTGCCTCATATGCCGGATTATGTATTCCCAAGTCAAGCCTGTCATCGGGAGCTAAATACACTACGACTGAGACTAGCGAGCTTGGTTCAATCGCCACAACGTTGGGGGCTGACACTTACGTCAAGCCACCATCGAGTGTTAGCGAATCGACAACATCTAGCACAGAATCTCTGAGCTCTACCATTTCAACCACCGAGTCAGCCACTGAGTCATCCATTGAATCGACTACCTCATTCTCGGTCTCAATCGAATCAACTGTGCTAGAAACCCAGTCGTCCAGCACACAGCTGCCGATTACGACAACTATTTCGACCGAAACCCCGGTCGATACCCAGACGACGACGACATCCGAAATACAAACTTCCACCACTTGCACTCCTTCCACAGCGACAGAGTGGACTGGTTTATACTTTTACAGAGATTCTGATTTGTCCTATTTCGGAAGCTATGTCGTTCCAAGCAGTGGATCTGCCGTAGGCTACGCCGTAGGGATGAATTGGCAGAACAGCGTGTCTGTCACTTACAAAATTGATGCAGACACCGGGCGACTTGCTCTAACTAATGGTGATGGTACCAACTATTGGCTCGGAGCGAACCCCGAATCCAGTGTCGGCTACTACCAGATGACCTTTTGGTCAGCCGACCAAATCCAAAGCCAAGGTTTGAGTTACGTCGATTGCGTCCGCTGCAGTGGGGGGCCACTTGACTGTACCATTGATGGTACCAACAACAAGCTTTACTTTATAGCAGCGCCAAATGACAACACCTTTTACACCACAGACCAACTTGGCGTCCAAGGATCTGACTTTCGTTATATCAATTGTTTTGCCACCGGGACTCCGGCAAATTAGGAGTAATGTGATTGATCAGATCTCTACTGATAAAAGATATTCTGGAGTATATACAGAGGCTATGCAAGCTATATAAATTAGACTACATGCTATATAGAGGGATATAGAGCTTTTAGTAGCATTCTGTGGGTACGCATCCCAACTACCACTTGCAAGGATCACCATGTGAAACTTTACGCTACTTATCGCTTCTTTTGTAGACACCAGATCTGGTGCCATTTACTAATTACTAACCTTTGTGCCTCGTGGCTATATTGCATCTAGCCAGTTATTTTGTAGTTGTTGAAAATGAACGGCGTACGGCAGGATCATTCTTTGTGGGATTAGTTCGCTTACTTGGCGACAGAACTTTTGATACGGTATTATTAGGTTCTTACTGTAATTGCAGCCGAGGTGATGTGAGCCAATACGACTGGGAGCGCCAATGAACAGCTGGTTGATAGCAGCCACGCTTTATTTCAAGGGCACGCTAATTGGTTGGCGGCAGCCACACCTTATTCTAAGGACGCATGGCTGGGCTCACAAATAGAACCAGCAAAATTGCTTGTTGCCACCAGATGGTGTCTTGATCTGCTTTTGAGGACGGCGTGTGTAGGTTGACTATGATTCATAGAGTTTACGTTTAGAAATCACAGCGTGGGAGTCGCCATCTCCAAACCGAACAGGCTGCATTCCAGGAGCCAAATGCGGTAGTCAGACACCAAAAAGTGTGGGCGTTATCCCCAGTCTCTACCGATTGGGAATGTGGTAGCTGCACACACTCTTCCCCGCGAAAGGGTGGTATTCTGCGTAGATCCCTGTCCGGTGCTCTGCCTTGCGCGGCTAAGCCGCACTTTTGTCCATGATGGAACGGACAGAAGCTCTCGTGGTCACACTCTACTCGTTGATGCAATTGTACGCTAAGCACATCTATGAAGCCCACTCGGTCATTTCTATATTCGACGAGGCTGCCAGTGATATTGTATTTAGAGCCTTGTGTAGCGGTGGCGGAAATGGCGATTGACGATAGCGACGGGTGTGGGGATACCTCGGGGATTGGCGAGGCCGATATCATCCGATAACAAAAGTGCCACGCGTTAACGGATAGTGCACCTGGTAGTCTGATAAGAGATCGGCAAACTGTGCCGAACTGATAGGAGTCATGTTGGTGTTTCAATTGGAATTGCCACTAATTGTCCCACCCATTTTCTACTTTCCCAGCCAGTGGCGCTGTATCACATCGCAGATGGCCAATCAGTCTCTCAATCGACCGATATGAGCTGTGGGACATCCACAAGCAACAAAAGCACCATTTCATCGGTATTTATCCGCCAACTTTTGCCATGTTGTTTGACAGCGCACATACCCTGTTGTTGGTTGGGTGGCCTTTGATCCCTCCACTTCAATTGGTACTCAAACTATGACCCTGGATGTGAGATAAGTGCGACCCGGTCAATTGGCCTAAAATGTACTTTTGAAGAGCGCTCCAGATGCTTGATTGAGTTAGTTTAAGGTGGGCAGACGAACCATTCGATGCATACATTATGTGACCCTCGCCCAGCCACAAGAATGAACGGGCCTTTAGATAACCATTCCTTTATGATGCTGGGCAGAAGCAGCAGCCAAAATTCATCCGCCTTTCAAACCTAGCACTGCCTCAATCGCGCATGATACATGGGCTATACGCACAAGCCGCTCGACCATGGAGGAAAAACGCTCCCCAATTCTGTCTTCTGAAGACCCGGTTGCTGTGAACCCCGACGGTGGTGATGAGAAGACAGTCTCCAGCCCAAAGAAGGACAAGAATTCCAGTGAACAAGATGTCGAGACAGGCGATGGTCACCTAGTGGACCTGGAAGTTGACTTTGATCGCGTGCTCTTCAAGCAATCTGGAGAGGGCGACTACGATGCCGACACGAGCCCGTTCCCGGCCGTGAGGGCTGTTGTCCCTGAGACAGACGATGCTGACATGCCAGTGAACACGTTTCGTGCTTGGCTTTTGGGGATCGTAAGTATTTTCGCCCTAGACCGAAACGGCCAGGATTGATGGGTGTTTTTATAGGTCTTTGTCTTTCTTGGCTCCGGAGTCAATCAGTTCTTCTCTCTCCGCTACCCTGGTGTCCGTATTGTATCATTGGTCGCTGAGCTCTTGGCATTCCCATCTGGGGTTTTTCTCGCCAACGTCTTGCCCATCAGTCGCCTGAATCCTGATCGTCATTTCAATATCAAGGAGCATGCCTTGATTACCATCATGGCGAATGTGTCGTTCGGATTCGGATCCGCAGATGCGACAAACATTATCCAGGCCGCCAAGCTCTATGGCTTCAATCTTCCAACTGGCCTCTCTGTCATGGTGGTGATTTGCTGCCAATTGAGCGGATATGCTGTGGCCGGTCTTGCTAGCCGATGGCTCGTTCAACCTGCATCCATGATTTGGCCGGGCGTCCTGAGCAACATTGCTCTTCTGAGCTCTCTGCACTCACGAGCCAATGCAGTTGCGAATGGGTGGCGAATCACGCGCATCAAATTCTTCATGGTGGTGGGTGGTGCTGCCTTTGTGTGGTACTGGTTTCCTGGTCTCATGTTTACGGGTCTGAGCTACTTCACATGGATTTGCTGGATTGCGCCCAAGAATCTGGTAGTCAACCAAGTTTTCGGCATGGTGACCGGACTTGGTCTCTTTCCTCTGACATTCGACTGGTCCATGGTTGCCTACAATACCAACCCTCTGTTGAGTCCACACTGGGCTGCGGCAAATGTCTTTGTTGGATTTGCTGTCTTCTTCTGGGTTATTGTGCCTGGAATTTACTACACCAACACCTGGTTCACGGCCTACATGCCTCTTTGCACTGCAGACGTCTACGATCGATATGGCGAGCTCTATAACGTCACTAATGTCCTGACTGGAGAAACATTCGACAAGGACAAGTACGCCGCTTACTCGCCTCCTTATTTGCCTGCGACTTTTGCTTTTGTCTACGGCTTGTCTTTTGCGTCCATTACAAGGTATGTGATATGTCCCCAAAAGGAATCAAAATCTCATTTGCGACAGTGTTCTCTCCCACGTTTACATTTTCCATTGGGATGAGCTCAAGCATGCGCTTCGTGGATCTCTCAAGCTCGACATTCATGCTAGACTGATGGCAAAATACCCCAAAGTCTCATGGTGGTGGTGGTGTATCATTTTGCTCGCTGTCCTTGGAATGAGCTTTGGCATGACTCAAGGATACGATACTGGTCTCCCGTGGTACGGCGTGATCCTGGCGTTTGTGATCCCAGCCGTGTACATGGTGCCTTGTGGAATGATCCAAGGCGTTACTAATGTGGATGCCAATCAACTCAATGTGCTTTCTGAGTTTATTGGTGGTTACATGTTCCAGGGTCGGCCCGTTGCCAACATGCTGTTCAAAATCCTCTCCACTGATGTCGTGGGCCAAGGGCTGTACTTCGCCTCGGACATGAAGCTGGGTCACTATTTGAAAATTCCTCCCCGCACCTTGTTTTTTGCTCAAGGTCTGGCTACGGTTCTTGGGGCCTTGACTCAGACTGGTGTGACTCAGTGGATGCTTGGTCACGTCTCGGACATCTGTGACCAAGATCAGGCAAACGGATTTTCTTGTCCAAACGGAAGGACCGTGTTCTCTTCATCAGTTGTGAGTGGGCACCATCATATTGCTGTAACACCTCTCGCTAATCATGTCAGATTTGGGGTCTTGTTGGCCCAGCTCGGTTGTACTCGGTTGGGGCAATTTACAGCAATCTCTTGCACTTCTTCTGGATAGGCTTGATCTTGCCCCCAATCACATACTTTGTATGGAAAAAGACTGGCAATGACTTTGTACGAAACATTAACTGGCCGCTCATTTTCGTCGGAACCTATAACGTACCTCCCGCAACCGGAATTAACTACAGCAGTTGGTACCTGGTCAACCTGGCATTCAACAAAATTCTCTACAATCGATTCTACGCGTGGTGGACCAAGTACAACTATGTGCTTGCAGCTGCTCTCGATACTGGCCTGGCTATAAGTGGAATCATCATCTTCTTTGCCGTGACGTATGGACCAAACGTACAATTCCCAGATTGGTGGGGAAACACAGTGTAAGTGATCGATGAGGTAATCCTGACACTGCAGTGGCTAACAGAGGTGTTTATAGATGGCAGAATACCGCTGATGGGCTAGGTCTTCCATGGAAGACAATGCCTGACATTGGATATTTTGGCCCAGCTAATGGAACATGGTCTTGAACTAGAGCTGGTAGCGTTTTAGATAAATGCCTGAACTTGAATTAATCCCCCAAAACCATTTTAAATATGTGTTTCCTTCATGAGACAACGTTATGGTTAAAACTTGTGATACCTAGAGGTTGGCTGCTTTTGTGACCCAATATTTCTCTACTTGCCCCCAGCTCTCACCAAGTCTCCAAACCTGGTCCCCTCTTGCGCAGCCAATTCCTTTGGATTCCCAACCTCAACCATCTCTCCAGTATCCATGACGACGACCCTATCAAAGTCCATAATCATGTCTAGCCGGTGACTAACAGCAACAACCGTATAGTCCCTGAATTCGGCCCGGATAATCCTTTGCATGACGCGCTCCGTTTCGTGGTCCACGCTTGAGCTCACCTCATCCAAAAGCAACACGCCGCCTTCAGAGCCGCCCCCTCCTGATGCCAAGTTACGTGCACGGATGCGTCGTCTTAGCAGTGCACGTCCAAGAGACAAGAGCTGTCGTTGACCTGCGCTAAGGGTCCCCGCGTTCAAGCCTCCATCTAGACCGCCTCGTTCCTGGACAAACTGCCAAAGACCCACGGCCACTAGAACAGACTCGCACTCCTCGGGGGTTGAGACTTCAAAGGGATCCAAGTTAGCCTGAAAGGTAGATCCGTCGGGCAAAAAGACGGCCTCTTGGGGTACTGCGATTAAATGCTCACGCAGAGAAGGTCGATCGATGCGGTGGAGCATCGCGTTGTCGATTTTGGTGTTTTCTGTACTCTCTAATACAGGCTCGAGGAGCTTAAGAAGTAGGGCAATAAGACTGGACTTTCCACTTCCGGTACGCCCGCAAATGGCAACCTTCTCTCCTGATGCTATTACAAGGTCAATGTTGCGGAGTGCCAATTTAGGTGAGCCATCGGCTTGGTCATCCACGCTAAGGATGTCGTTAGTTTTGTGTCTGGGATAATGAATTCACCAAGGTATTTCTTACTCATAACTGGCGGATACACCATTTAACTCTATGACACCGGTATGGGGCCACTGCTCTGGAGGGACAATATCTTCGTCATCTCTATCCTCTGGCTTCACGTCTTGGTTGAAAGTCCTGAGTCGGGATACTGCGCCGATAGATGTTTCTAGCCGGGTGTAGAAAATAACAATACCCGAAAGGTTATCTCCAAAACCCATTAGAGTGACCAAAGAAGCGCCAGCGAAGCCAGAGTTAGAATGAAGCCGCACTGCAAGTGTCGTCATAATTGCTGCCATTACCATGACCATGAGGTCAAGAACTATGTTCAGCCATTGTTGAATCATGGCCAAGAGGTAAGCAGGTCGTTGACATGTATTGATCAAATGAGCATTCTTTTGGATATCATCAGGGATATAGCCTGCATTTTCCCAATGTCAGTAATCGTAATTAGTCGTGAAATCACATGTTCCCTCTTAGTCTGGCTGTCCTGAACCGCCGTGTTTACCCAATCTAGATATGTGGGAATGTTACTCACCAAAAGCTCTCAGAGTTGCGATTCCCTTGATAGTATCCAGAAAATGTGTGCTAAGGATATGAAAATTAGCCTTTGACCCTCAAATTTCCCTAGCTTGGCAAAAATAACGTGAAACTTACTAAAGCGGACTTTTCGTTTCAAGGTCCAACATTCTCAGCTGCCTTGAAGTACGCAAGTAGAACTTTTGGACAATGTACAGCAAGCCAGCCAGGAATGGGTAGCTTATCGCAATGTATGGGGATGAGGTAAGCATAACAGCTGCTTGTCCAATCGCTTGAGAAATCTAAAACGTGTTAGAATTGACGGCCAAGGATATATCTCAAAATGATTAGTTATGCCGACGCTCTTGAGGACCAACTTACGCAAAAAAGAGTATTCAGCAATGAGTTGGGCAACTCTGTATCGATAAGATTAAGGTCTTGAGAAAACAAATTTGTGACAACGCCGGTATCAGTGGTGGTAAAAAAACGCAGTGGTGCTCGAATCAGGGTTCGCAACGCATCCTTGTGGAGATTGGCTCCTGCCTTCGTCACACAAACAATGTAGATAGTGATCGCCAACAAAAGGAGTGATACCATGGCGCAGACTTGTAGCAATGCATATATCCCGGCGTAGTAGGCATAAGAATGTGTTGGATGGGCCGAGTAAACATCATCGGACCAAAACTTGAGCCCTGGAATGGTACGTTAGTAAAAGTGCTCTCCAAATATCGGACGAGTCACACTAAATTGAACCATAAAGGACCTTCCCAAAATGACTTACAAATGGTAGGGAAATTGACAAAGAAGCCCCAGAGAGTGGAAAACAATAAACATGAAAGCGCAGTGATCAAACCCATGCTCTTGAAGTAGTGTTTGTAAACGCTTCTATCACCCATTTTCCGTGATTCATTACCATCTGAACCTGGTAATGAGGTGTTTGTATTTTTCCGGAGAAGTTCTGGTTTTGATGATTGGAAACTTTTCCTTGACGCGGTTGTTTCAGACGAGCTATCGCTAGCGCCAATGTCTTTTAGTCCGAGGCTCTGAACGTAGCCTTGGCTCGCCATCAGCTCTTTAAATGTACCCTGCTCCTCGATCTTGCAGTCTCTAAGCGCGATGATATAGTCTGCTGCGGGGAGGTGAATGGTACTATGAGTGCACAAAACAACGGTTGTGCGTCGTTTGCGAAGCAGTCCGTCTGGTCCAAAGACCTGCCGGAAGACCTGCTCCTCGGTGTCGGCATCCAAACCGCTAAAGACATCATCGAGGATCAAAAGGTCAGATTCCAAATACAACGCCCGTGCAAGGGAAACTCTCTGTTTCTGGCCCCCAGACAACGTAATGCCGTCGGAACCAATGTTGGTTCTGTCTCCTTGTGGGAGAGTATCTAAATCATAGCTCAGAGATGTAGCCTCGATCACTTGAGCATATCTCTCGTAGTTGAAAGGAGAAAACCCAATAATGTTATCTCTGATTGACCCGTTCGAGAGGAATGCGGTTTGATCACAGTATCCCACATGGGGAAATCTGTTACTCAAAACTACTCTACCTTTGCTAAAAGGGATCTCACCAAGCAATGCCTTGCAAAACGTAGACTTGCCTGAACCAACTGGCCCGATGATGATGGTGAGCGATGACTTTAATATCCGGGTGTTTATATTGTCCAGGACGAATTTATTCAACTCCCAGCCGAAGCCCCCGTCTTCGATCACAATTAGATGCTCTGGTATTGATTTAGAACTAGTTGGAGTCGTGGCGTCTGCTGGTGGCTTTTCCAAACTGCGTCTCGCATCAGCAAGCACTTGTCGAAAGTCATTGCGTGTCTCGCTTTCCAGAAAGGCTTGAACTCTGCCCAAGCAGGCCATCCCGGAGAGAAGATACGGGATCATCTGGAAGATTTGTGAAAGAGGGTTCGTCAGTAGTAAAAGGTAGGAAAGACTGGTGTACATGGTGGAGGCATCCAGGGTCCGTTGGGCGAACGCAAAAGTCAGTGGCGGGCCAACCAGCATTGGGATGAAACCAAATAATGCTGCAAGAATGATTACCTTGCGGAATCTTGCCCCAAAGGCCAGCTCCTCCACGCGGAGCTTCTGTATGAAGTCACTGATGGCGGCCGAGAGGCCGGATATCTTTAGGTTCTTCATGTTGGAAATGACTGCTGCCGTTAAACCGACCCGCTTCTCGACTCCCGCCATCCAAGTCCTCTGCGAATCCCCAGTGAACTTCATGAGAATTGACAAACCGACAAAGCAGAAAAGCACAATTGCTATTGGGGCCACGAAGACTACGCCGAGTTTGGTGTACAGCATCCAGCTGGCCAGTGCGACTTGGATAATGCTCGCCCAAATGTCGTGTATACTCCTAAGGCCCATGTCGATTCGCTCGATGTCTGTGCTCATCAGAGTCACTGCGGAGTTGGTATCGGCAGTTCCACTGCCTACTTGGGTCGCTTTGATGAAGATTTCAGTGACCAGAATTGATCTCGCCATGGCACGCATCCGATGGTGGAAATACCTGTTATCACGCATTAGCGAGAGAGATCTGTGCGCAATTCTGAGGTGGAGCGCTTTACCAGCAGAGGGACAATGATACAGCCATTCCTGCATAAATTAGTACACTTGCTCCAATGAAGCCATATCCGACATTGCTGTCGACCTTGGGCTTGGACAGGTGATCCAAGAGCTTTTCGATAAAAAACGGTTGGCAGAAGGTGAAACCAAGAAGAGCCGCGCGTGGAGGCACGGGAAGTAGGAGCGGAACTTTGAGTGTGCGGAATAGCGCTTTAATGAGGCCATATTTGTCTCCCTTCAACTTGGAGTAGTCCATGTTTCTCGAGAATTGCTCATGGAGCGATTTGCTGTCTAGAGCGCTGTCGAGAGGGTAAAGGTCCTTGATTGTCAAAATCTTCCTGTATCCCTGGAGAAAGATTTTGTTGAGCCAGAAGAAGACACCCAGGGAGAAGATGCCACTGGTCTCCTCCGGGCTGTGCTCCTTCTCATCCCAGCTCACCCATCTTGACTTTTGTTTCGCTTCCAATAATAGTATTCCAATCTTTACGGCTATGGCTGTGCTGAATATCGCACTGTAGGTGAGCTCTGGCTTGTCATCGGATGATAAGAATAGAGTCCGCGCCTGAGCTGCGTCGAGGAGCAGAGTCAAAAATAAGTAGCTGTTCAGCAGCACAGATGGCCGTGGGCTCTTGTTGTGATCAACAAGACTAAGCAATATCATCAACAAGGCGGATAGGAGCTTAAGAACCGCGGCAGCTATAAAAATGTTTGTCACATGGAAAGATCCCACCGCAACTTGTATTAGAAGCGAGAGCTCAAGCCCTGCATAGGAGGTAATGGCACACTACTGTATGTTAGTGACATTTGGAAGGTTTTGACAGATGCAGTCAGTATGAGCGGACCAATTTGATGAGTTGAAAAACCGGAGCATCCACCACGGTGGGCTTCCGCGCCTGTGAGACAGTCCGCCATAATGATGTGACGATGAAGAAGACGGAAGGGATGATGGAAAAGAATAACTGTTCAAACTGAATATTAAAGTCAAAGCTGTCTTGATTTAGCTGAAACAAGCTGTCTTCTTTTGAAAAAGGCATAATGGGCTGGTAAATGCGCAGATGCTGCGTTGGACGCAACAGGTCGGTCGGTGCTTAAGCTCCGTTTGTGTTCCTTGAGCTATTTCGACACCAGCCCAGATAAAGAGTACTAGGATTTTATTGCAAAGGTGGCTACACTAGAAGGCCATGCATGTAATATACCCACTATTACAGCCAAGCCAGGCTGTAGGCAGCCGTGTGGCGAGCATACAGGTTTGCGTTATCGTTGCGCCATGTGGCGCTGACGCAGGTGGTATGCGCAATCCTGGAGAATGAGATCGGAATCATGCAGGGTTGCAGATGAACTTTTGTGGGGGTTGAGGCCTTTGCCAGAGAGCGACCAATGGTGGTATTATCTTGTTTTGTACCCAAGGCATGGGTCATAAGGAAATAGGTAAAGAGGCCAGCCATGGTCACCTCTTAACCGGACATCACTACCTATTTGGGGGTCTTGCTTGATCTGACAACAGAGCGAGGTGGGGTGATTGGCGTTGACTCGACCTTTGCCATTGAGCATTATCATACCCACTTCGCCCGTTGGCTCAAAGGGCTTGGTGAGGGTTGCGATGTGCAGCTTTGAGATTTGAGCCACGGAACGCTGCGACAGACAATCCATTCCCCTTCCTTTGCATCACTGTGCTGATTTGGCCTTGCCTGCTTTCAGATTCTATGCCTAGCCGAACTCCGATCATGACGGCCCGGATAGGAAGGTGGATTTGCCAAGTGTGTCCACGCAATGATCCGATTTGGCGGCACATAACGCATGCAACCAACAGGCCGGTTGTAGATTGCGCAACCATGTCGTGTCGTGCACGCGCAACAAGGTAGTGCAGGCTGCTGCTTTCTTAACCGAAGAACTAGGGCATTTTCGGACCCGTGTTGCCTTGAGCTATTTGGCGCGCTTGGCTGATCTGTACACTCCGCACCACTGCAATCGTCAGGCTGCATAACTGGGCCGACAAAAGTTCTCAACAAGACGTCGCAATGCAGATGCGCGTCCACAGATTGATTGGCAGGTGCCATGACTCACAGTCAGCATTTTGGTAATCGTAATGGAATCCACCCAATACACACGCCGTTATTTCAGATAGATCAATCATTGTGACAATTGTAAGCTTCGGATTAATTGTGTTGTGTAACGACATGCAAGACTTTTAGAATGCGGAATACACCAACGTTAATGAAGTTTCTATTTCCCAATTGACTTTTAGGGAGGCCCAAGTATCATATTCCTCAGCTTGGAAATCTCCCCGCTATGTTCGCACATATCTCTAAACACGCCATTCTTCCGGTGCCAAAGCTCGCGAGGCGTGTCGAACTCGATCACCTTGCCTTCCCCAAGAACCATGACCCGATCAAAATCGGCAATGGTGCTCAGGCGATGAGCGATGACCATGAGGGTGTGATTATTGAACTGTTCGCGGATACTGCGCTGGGTGAGATTATCAGTAGCCATGTCAACAGCAGAGGTGGCCTCATCGAGGATAATGATTTTGGGCTTCGAAACAATGGCTCGTGCAATGCACATTAGTTGGCGTTGGCCATACGATAGGTTCCCACCGGATTCAGAAATGGGACTGGAAAGACTGTGGAAAATATTGGTCGCAGTGCAACCAGTAGCCGTTGATTGTCCATCCGTCTCATCGCCATTGGACGTGGAGTCAACCAGATGTACTCGAGAGAGGCAGTCATGGAGCTCCTCGTCACTGTGCTTGTGGAAAGGGTCCAGATTGCTGCGAATAGTACCGGAAAACAAAACCGGGTCCTGGGTGTCACAGGTTGGTAAATATCTAGCTAGGAGGTGGTTTGGGAGAGTAACTATCACGTACCTGGGGTATGATGGCAAGGCGAGATCGAAGGCCCTTCAGCGTAATCGTTGAAATGTCAACTCCGTCGACAAGAATCCGTCCTCCTCGGGCCTCGAGGATTCGGAATAGCGCAAGTAAAAGAGAGGACTTGCCTGCCCCTGTCCGACCAACAATTCCAATTCTCTCATTGCCCACAATCTCAAAAGAAATCTCATTCAGGACAGGAGGTAGCCCCTCGGCATAGCCAATGACAAGGTCCTCAACCTTGATGTTGCCAGACGTAGGCCACGATGCGGGAGGCTCTTCGCCGTTGCGACTCTCTGTATCAAGACCCGAGTATTCAACAGCGCGTTCGGCGGCGTTCATATCAAGTTCTACAATAGCATAGGCTCGGAGGGCTAAACTCATAGTGCGAGTGAAGCTAAGGGCAGCCGATAGAGCAAATCCGGCCATGGAAGCATCTATAGAGGGAAGAAAAACGACCATAGAACCAACCATAGTTACGAACAAGCTTCCAACCATGTTCATGCGCATGTTTAACCACATTTTAAGAGCCCAATCATGAAGAGTGGTGGTATTCCAGTAATCGAGGCTCCGGTACATTCGATCGATGTAGTCATGCGTTTTCTGGTACGCTCGCAGTGTTGGTAGGCCAGCCAGTACGACATTGAACATATCAAAGACTGGAGATTTCGCATTGCTGTCGAGGCGCCTTACCGGCCTTGCAGCCGAGAGATATTGCTGGGCGACGATCCCACCAAAGATGATAAGGGTTGCAGCCAGTGGCAACATGATCCTGGAGACAAGGACAGTGGCGACAAAAATCCCACAAAGTTCCAGGGCCTTACCGGCCGCCAAGTGCACGTGGAAGGTGATTCTATTGTCAATAAGGTCAAAGTCAGCAGTCATCCGGTTCAGAATGCGGCCTGTAGGGACCGTATCAATCCATCGAAGAGGTGTTCTTAAAATAGAGTAGAGGACATTGCGGAACAACTTCCTGCTATTGTTGATGCTCATGAAAAATAGAGACGCGGAGCGCAATGCTCCTAGTATTGCGCCAACAGCGCATAATGATACGTAAATTTGAAGATAATAACAAAGACCATGGTGGGATGCTGACGTGGCAGGAAACTGATCGTCTGCTGCAGTGTGCAGCGTGATATGGTTGAGAGAAAATCCTGATGCCAGTATTTGTGGTCGAGCTGCTTCCTGCGTAGAGGCTTGTTGAACTGAGCCACCGGTCCAGATACGCACCCACCAATCTCGACCTGATTGGGAGTCTTAGCAATGATACAGTCTCAACCGCCCAGATCTTTCTGAACCTACCAATATTTGCAGCTTCGTAAGAGAGGTAACAAACAACCACGAGGATGCAGACTCGCCAACCACCGCCATTTTTCATGATTGTCCGGTAGACGTGTCCTTTGATACTACCCGTCTCTCTTGACTCTTCCTGGATAAACTTTCGAGCTTTATTCCGGGGTGAAACCCTCTCTAGAGTTTCGCAATCTTGCTCGGCCGTTTGCGTTGTTTGGATCGCACCCTGCGCACGATCATGCCTCTCGGCAAGGTTGAGAGCGCCGTCGTCTTCATGGCTAGACACTGATTGGGCATTCAACACAGTTCCATTATGTAGCTCGACGACATAACTCGCCTCCCGCTGCACAAGAGCAATGTGATGAGTGACGAGGATTATCGTCCTCCCCCTGCAAATATAGCCCGAGATACACCGTTCAAAGATGTGGCGGCCCACATGGGCGTCCACGGCGCTAAAGATGTCATCCATGATGAGAATCTGTGCTCTCGAGTAGACTGCGCGAGCTAGAGCCAATCGCCACTTTTGTCCACCGCTGAGATTGACTCCATTTGCCCCAAGTTCTGTTTCATCCCCGTCTTCCAAGATTCGAATATCCACCGCCAAGGCGCAGGCTTCAATGACTTCATAATATCGCGACTTGATAAATGGGAGCCCAAATAGAATGTTATCACGGAGGGATGCGTTTTCTAGCCATGGGGTTTGGGCAACGTAAGACAATGAATCAGCGACAATCCAGTTGCTGGGGTCAGCGTCATTTCGATTGAATGGTAAAGATTTGGTCGGATTCGGCATAAGAATGGCACCTGAAAGCAAGTCGGCCTCTCCAATTAGCGCGTTTAGTAAAAGACTCTTGCCAGTTCCTGTGTTTCCACATATCACTGAAAGTTTGCCTTTAGGGAAAGTAAGATTCAAGTGCCTTAGAGTAAACCTAAACTCGTCATTTTCTAATGCTCTGTTGCCATCCATGGATATGAAATCAACGGGCCAAGCGATTGTAGCATTTTCAAATGCTATGAAAGATGATTCTGTAACTGTCTTCTTGATTTCGGGACCAGTCAAGAACGTGTCGAGACGTCCAATAGAGACGTAGGCGTCAAATCCGGAAGAAAGGAACTCGGGGAGACCCGATAACGATACCTGAAGGGTCTTGAAAATGGCAATGCTCACAAATGCAATAGAAGGTGGCAATTCACTATTGATAATTGCGTAAGCCGCCAAAGACACTGCGGATAAGAGAACTGGACTAGTGATCCAACAGAACGTCATGCATATCAGTGCAAAAAAGACCTGTGTCAGCGTCTCAATCTCAACTTCCCTTTGTGATAAAATGCGTTCTTCCCACTCAGTCTCGAGCGCTGAAAGCTTTATTTGACGCAAACCAATCAAGGCCTCATTGATAACAGAGAGTTTTGCATCCCGATTCTTCATAAGTCTGGATTTTGCTTTCATGTACTGGTTAGATGCCACTGTATTAACGGGCAAGATGAGCGCCCAGGCGAGGATGCCGGAAATAAATGGTATGAAGCCAATGAGGGTGACGAGATACGCTGAGAATGTGACGAGTCTTACAAAGCAACTGACGAGATCACACTGTATGAGCCCGAAGTCTGAGACGGTTTTTGTGTCAACTCCAACAAGATTGGCAATTGCCTGTTGAGACTTTGAAACGCTGTTATTGTCGTCAGCGCCATTGCCATTGCAAGTCTTGGTGGGGTTTTCAGTAGTCTTGACATTTTTCCGTTGTAAGCACTTTTCAAAGACCAACGCCGATAACTGACCCCTCACAGGGATAAACACATGCTTGATGGCATACCACACAGTTCCCACAGAGATCCACTGTTGTTCTGGTTAGCTCCCAAACTCTTCAACAAGGTACTGCGGCGAGTCGACAAGCCAGGGAACTCACCTCTTCGGCAAAGCTAGCGATACCGATAAAAATGACCAGAACATATAGTTCAGTGTTCTGAAATTCGCCCGAATCGCGAATCTCGAGCTTTTGAACCAAGTGTGACATGGCCCAAAATGGCCAGATTCCACAAATACTCTGCAACACAGCACCAAACCATGTTACTGCCACCCGGCGCCAATAAGCAGCAAACAGTGACTTTGATAGCACGTCTTGATGATTTGACCGTGTCCAAGATGAAACAAGAGTCTCGGCTCGTGCATGGTGTCCAATAGCGGGTATGTCTTTTGGGTCAAGATCTCCTTTCTGACGCGCTTGTTTGATGAGGGGATCGACCCAGCTCCATGTAAGTCTACTGAGGGCGGTAGCTGTCAACTCCCTAGACACTTTTTGATTATTGTAGAAGAGTTCCGGTCGCCTTGGAAGCATCAGTGCAGCGAACAACAGAGCGAAAAGCATAAACGCGTTGATTATTGTAATGATGGTATCGATGTCTTTGGAAGAGGGTGATAATTGGCCCATGTATAAGAAGCAAACAACTCGAACAAAACCAACAATGGCTGCAGAACATGCTAATTGAAGACCAAGCTTGTAGGACTGCACTGGGGAGCGATTGACCCCGATACATGCCGCTTGGGATGAAATCAAAACCTGCAGATGGTGAATTAGACTAGCTCCACATTTTGAACGCGCAGACATGGCGGGCAAGGATTGCCGAACCGGAGAATCGACTGACCCAATTTCCTGTGAGGAGCCAGCATGGAGACATGAAGCTATGGATCCTTTGATGAAGCATGGCTTGAATAGATTCACTGATGGACGTCCCAAGGCCGAAAATGGCCAGTGAGAGAATAAGAAGTTTCTGCTTTTTGTTTGAGAAAGCGGCCATAGAACGAGGCGTGCTTTTACCGTCCTCATTCTCGTACCAATTATCTCTCGGTTTGCGGTTGTGCCACTGGGTAAAAACGGCACAAATACCACATAGCGAGACAAGGCCGTTCAATCCCAAGGCTGCCGCTGAGAGCGGTAAAAGAACTGCCTCACTTATTGGGACAGACATGCCAGCGTCGAATTATCCTCAAAGGATTGCATCCAACTGTGGCTGATATTTGTCTCTCGTCTGCCCTTTCTCTGGGGACGTGGGAGGCGAAGCAGGTTGCTTCGAATTGCCACGATTTTGAGGATTTAATGTGCGAGGCTTCTCATTTCCTGATAGTCCAGGGTAGAATTGATAGGGATAGCAGAGACAAAAAGTTGAATGACGAATGTGAGCATGTTCTGAGCCTGAGGCTTTGAAGGCTAAACGTGTATGTTCGAATTAATCGTGAATGGTAAGGAAAAGGTGTAAAGGATCACATGTACCACCGACATGTCATTTTAAGGCCGCAAGAATATCCCCCAAGAAAAGGTAGACTGAGTTTTTAGGTAACCCCACAGTGAACGTGATTAATTTGTCTTCTTATTGCGTGTCTCATGATTTTGGTGATTCCAAGGCAGCGGTAACAGACACCGCAATGAGTATCCTTTGAAACAGCTCTAATAATGTACCTTTTGCGCACACTGCGTCCGTCTTTTTCCCTACTCGCCGTTGTATTTGGCTCGTTTTTCAACAACAATAAAAACCCAACATCATTAATGTGCTTTCGATCCTGAATCGAATACTTCTGAAAGACTATACACGTGGAAGGGCGCTAGTGATTTAGAAGAGGTAGATAAATACCGGGATACAAAGGTACGGTAATTCTCTGCCGCGGCACCTCGCCCGTGCCGCAATCTGCAATGGCCGGTGTCTGAGAAAATAGTGATCAATGCAAGACATTGTCCCCCAATCTATCACACGGTTGAACCAGTCACACATCCATTCTGGTCAGAGGACTAGGGGGGTGTACTGCAATGAGATTGCTCAGTATGCTCAAACAGTTTGTTTATACCCCTGCCGCCTCTACAGATTACATCTTAATTAGACATGCTACACCTAGTAGAGGATCTGGGGCTATCAAAAGCCATAATTGAGTTGCATGACAGGGCTCACCCGCTGGGGATTCCAGCATGGATTTATGAGCACTACATAATATCTTTACCTCGAGTGGTTGACAACCTGTGATCAAGAGCCGAGGGGCAGCTGGGCACAAGCTGTATAATGCTGGCTACCTGCATCGAGCCATGCTCTGTTTCTTATCCACAGTCGATCCGTCTATTTATTGAAATTCTAATCCTTGATATACTGGATTCCTTGGTCCGCTTTATCTGCCATCCCGAGAGAGGCGCTACAGCATGATGAAGAGCAGCGATAAATTCGAAGAACACAGACACTAAAATTACTAATTGAACTATACTTTGTAATTATGCTGTAGATAATCAGACGGATCTAATATTTCATATGACAGTTTTAATACTCGCGCCACGATTGGGATTTACATTTCAATTTTCCAACTAGTTTTCACTCACAGCTGCCCCCTGCAATTACCCTGTAGTTTGAGCCCTTCATCCTCATCTAAAAGCTAGCCCCCTGTTTCAACTGAAACAAGTTATCTTCTCCTGTTGAGAATGGAATACTGGACTGGTAAATGGGCAGATGCAACCGTATCGATATCAACAGGTCGCTATCGAAGCTAGGTTTATGTTAATTGGGCTATTTCAGCACCAGCGCAGTTGAAGAGGGCGGGGATTGATTCGAAAGGTGGCAGCAATAGAAGGCAATGCAAGTAATATATCCACACTTTCTAACGAGTTGTAGATAGCGGCATGGTGAGCACATAAGCTCGCGTTAACTGGCGCTGATAAAGTTGGCATGCGCAATCCTCGCGAATGTGATTGACAGATGGACTTTTGCTAGGTACCGCGGATTACGTCCCCTGGGCCACGGAAATTATATCAACTCGGTTACTGTCGTGGTCCAAACTGAAAGAAGCATTGTACAAACCCGGATTTGCAAAATTATGTGACTAACATTTTGTGGTTTCGTTTTGTTAGCCCAGCCATGCAGTCTGACAACTGCTTTGGGCAAGTGCGTCGCCTGGGTGCAGTCTGACGATTGCAGGGGTGCGGAGAGTAAAGATTAGCCAAGCGCGCCAAATGAATCGAGGCAATCCAGATCCGAAGATTCTCTAGTCTTTCGGTTCAGAAAGCAACAGCCTAGACTGGGTTGCGCGTATGTCACATGGCTGCGTAATCTACAGCCAACAAATCGGGTCATTGCGTGGCCACACTTAACAAATCGACCTTCCTATCTGGGCGACCATGATCAGAGTTCGGCTTCCACACACTTGGAATCCAACAGAAAGAAATGGCAAACCAGCGGACAGGTTTGGTGTAAGATCTTTGTCTATGGCAGCGGTCTTGATTGACCCAGGTCTCAAAGTTGCACATCGTGTCCACCAATTCATAACCCTTACCAACCAACAAAAACTACATGATGTTGATAAATGCCAAGCCAACATCACCACACGTCGCTCTCTCTATCAGGCAAGAGGCCCAAACGGGCAGCGATGTCCGATTCCTAGTCTCTTTTCCCATTTTCCAATGCGACATGCCTCAAATACAGAGCAAAATAATAGCGCCATTGCCCCCCCCGCAGAAACCAGTCCAGTCCAATCCGAGTGAGGCATTTCTGACCAAGGGCTCGACTGGATACGGAGAATATTCATCGTATATTCTTACGGGGCTTGAAGAGAGGCGTCAGGTACAATGCATGGGCGTGTGCTGACGATATCTTGAGAAATGAATGATTACCGTTGGTGAATTTAATGAACGATTGGCTTTGATTATTACTAAATTAACACATCGGGGTTTACCCGATTACTCCTCTTCTATAGAGGCCACCTTCGTTGCCGAGAAGGACATAACGAATGGCCCAACCCAAGACAAGTAAATGAGAGAACTGGGGTCTTTTCCCATTTTCAAGTTACCAAAGGTAGTACTCGTTACACCGAGACACTGTATACCTCAACAGGCTCCTTAATCTTCATCCGAATGACTGTTTTCCATGATGTGCTGTGAATCCTTTTGTAGCTATTAATGAACGAAATTCCATAAATGATAATTAGGTTCGCATGTAGCGCCATGGTCTACTTGTTCGTCCATCCTAAGTTATGATTATTTTTCTTCTCCCCAATTCGCGTATGGCTTCACGTTGAGATTGTCGCAAGAGAATTGGACCAAGTACGGAGATGCATTTGTGTTGGAATCTAACAACACATCTCCGTCTTGTGTGGTAATTGAGACGTCAAACTTCGCAACTTCCTGTCCCTGAGCGAGCATTATTCGAATCGGCAAGTATTCGCCTTGCTTCAGCTCACGGGATACGCTGTGTTCAAGTGGTGCTTGATGAACGACAGCAATAGCATCCGCATTGGCACGGGTCCATCCTTCATTAGCCTTGGGGCCTAGCCAGAGGATTGCCAGATCGTCGACGTTGGATAGGGTGATAGTGTAGTTGCTATCGACGGGAGCAAAGACGTAACCGCGATGGTCCAAGACATAATAAGCCCCATTGAATGGTACATCAACGCCATAGACCCGGACTGTCTGGTCGGCTACCGTTCTAAGGCCACCAGCTTTAGGTGTGGTATTGTTAAAGTCTGGTTTTCGGTTCTTGAACACGGTAGGGTTGAAGTTTGGATAGCCTATCACAGAGTTCTCGCCTTGGTCGTTCGCATACTTTGCAAATTGCAGGCCTTGGTTATTGCATTTGGCAGGAGTGGGACAGAAATTCTTGGTGGACGTCGAGGTAATAGTGGTGGTGGTGGTGGCCGTCACTTCAAGTGGTGGCAAGACCTTGACTGGGTTTGCAGTTGGCACTCCCATAAAAACATTGATGATTGTTGTGACCGGTGTGGGAATCGACAGACAGCCACACGCGGCGGACAGTTCCTGTTCCCCAAACCTGACCAGGGCAGCAGGAAGGCGGACTTGAGGTTTGACAACCGTCGGCTTGCTCTGAGACAGGTCGCAAGTTTCCGTGGTCTTCACCCTGAAATGGAGTTAGCAAGGCTCCAAAGCGCAATTGTGAATACGCTACTCACTCCGTCTTGGTGCTGGTTACGGTGCCGACGGTGATAGCCTCTACAGCCTCAGTTACCGTCGTGGTCACAGTGGCGGTGATCGTTGGGATCTGTAAAGCATCCACGCAAAAGGCCGTAGCGGCCGGATACTTGGCCAAAACGTGAACCGCTTCTTTGACGCGAGGATCCTTTGGCTCTGAAACGACATTCACTGGCGAAGCATGGACATGGCTTATAGCCATGAGGCCCAACAGGGAGAGATCGTGAAAAGAGAATTGCATCGTAATTTGCAGAAGTACTTTCTTGTGCGGTTGAAGACTTTGTGTATAGATTTTCCAAGGAAACAAGTGTATCTTTATATGCCATTCATCCTCGCCCCCTCGGCCAAACACAATCTCCCGACCACTACATAATCACATGCCACGCTCTGAAACTCCTCCGTACGATACTATTGGTAATCGGAACTTAGAAAGGATCAACATACGTGATTAACAGACAATGTACCATGGAAAAAACAGCTTCCCAACCTTCATGTTAAACTTGGATGCAGTTACTCCGAGCATCTTTCCGCAAAGTTGTCGTCAAAATGTCCCAAGATAGCTTAGAAAGAAGTATGTCTCTGATAAAGAATTCAGAGAGACCTGTAACGGGCCTCTATCAACTCGTAGAATAGACTGCGAATACTGGGGGCGTGGAAATTCTGATCCCACCCTACTGTTGTATCAATGGCCGGAATGCGACGGGGCTTTTACGGCCAAATCGAACATTTTGATGTTTAAGCACGATTGAAAATTGCTTAAAGTAAATATGATACCGAGAAAATGAAAACAGAGGTGAATGGTGAATGTTGTACCGTAATTATTCGACGATCGCAGCTACCAGTTTTTGCCTATGATAATGGAGCCACCGTCAACTTCGGCCGTGTCAAGCATGATCGTAGCATGACAATGTTACGATAACCTAATGCAGAACAAAATCACGCCCTGGAAAAAAGCTTCCAACAGCACATTCCACATAATAGATCTAGGAACCTCCGATGTTGATCGGTACAGCCCGTTCGGGTTGGAGAGCATAATTTATCGCAACTGAGTCATGAGGGCAAGAAGTCGCACGTGAACAGCCAACGATACTGCCTCCCAAATTGGTCAAGTAAGATTTACGCTCATCACCAAGCAATTTGAGTATTTTCCCTCCTGGATCTTACGACTAATACCATAACCTTGTTCTCCCTTTGGTAGCTTGTAGGTTTAGGCTTTGAGACCCTGATTATTCGGCCGAGACATTAAACTTCCAACGCTAGGGGTTTTCTTCCCCGTCACATGCAATTTGACCTTGATACGTTGAACCACGTTGACTGAGGAAAATGTTAGTTGAATAAAAGGATAGAAACATTCAAGTGCAAAATGGTCTATTTATTTATGTAAAAGACAAGAGTAAAAAATAAGACGTGAGCTCAACCAGTTTTCCAGGAGCAGGCAGCAGCCTACAATTAGGGTTCAATACAACAAAGGTTGGTCGTTTTGCCTCTATCAAAAGCACAGTTAACTTAAATGTTCTATATACACAATCCAGAGTATAGACTGGTATTGGCCCTTTCTAGTATGACCAACACAAGAGAGATTGAAAGTAGAGTTTACTATTGATTCTCGTTTTTTTCTTCTTGTTTTAAAGTAATTGAGAGAGCGGCCATACTTGCCAGTTTTCAGAGTTTGAGCGGAACACTTTCACTTCAGATGCGTCTTCATTCCTTTGGGGTCAACAAACACCGCCTTGCTTCTATAGCCAATGATGAAAGGGGTGTTTTAGGGGTGTTTCATTTGAAGGAAATTGCTAAGCAAGTCAAAAAGATGGAGATGAACCTTTAAACTAGCCGTTTTCAGTATCCGGGCCGATCCCAATCACAGATTCGATCTACTAAGGATCGGCCCGCCGATACCATGGCGTCGGTACAATCGGTCCGAGATAATTGAGCGACAAATGTGTCCACAAATTGTAAAAGACAGGACAACAAGGCTGCACGTATGTATCAAGCCCCCATCCCCAAAGAAATTCGCACAGGTAGCACAACGAGTACAAACGACATTCCCATAATCGGAAAAACCTCTAAGCAGCACATACTTCAAGTTGTTGCGGTATACATGATCCGCCATAGTGAAACCCAAATCTCAGTGACACATTGTTGGGGCAATGATCAGCTGTCACGAATTCCATAGGCGCAACACAACTAGCATTTTGCAACAATTCGGGTCTCCATCCGCTCATTCAACCCATGCGTACTTTGGGAGACACAACGCAAGGTTTATAAACCAATATTGTGACGTTTAATATTTGAATGGCCCTGTTTTGTCCTGTATGAAAGCCACCAGGAACATATCACAACGGACCACCTGGTTATGAAGGGTCTTGCTCTACTTAAGCAGTACTGGCATGACTGATCTCCTAGTAGCGGTTACTATCCTCATAGAAAGTATTATTTAACATAGGCCCCACTGCTTTACGTTGTGTAGACGACACCGCTAAATGGCTTAATGGATAGACGCTGGAACGAGGTGTCGTGATGAGGAGCAACGTAAAACAAAGAGAGCCTCGCTTGTGTCACAGGAAATAAAAGATATCTTTGAAAGGTACAAAAAAAGTAGCCCACGCGAGTTTTAAGTCCGGGACCTTCCCAGCTGGGTGTTACGCTATGGACAGAGTCTCTGCCTTATGCGACCAGCAGTTCCCCAACTGTGCTATACAGGGGACTGAGGAGTGGTCTGATCGATGACAAGGGTTGAACTAACATGCTACAAACAGCTTGTGGAACAGAAAGACACTGAATCGTTTCAATAATGACTGCCCCCCCGAAGCCCTTTGGTCTTCACGAACAGATAATCCGGACGGCATTTTGTTTGTACACCCCACCCGTTATCATAGTGCATCATGTGTAAGCTCAATCCACGACTTGACAACCCGCTTAATCATCAATTCATGACTTGATGCGCCATGAATTCCCTTGCATGCGACCTACTCTTTGTGGCTGGCTAGAGGTTGCCTCACCCTGTTTGTGACGTTCAATGCTAAACCCCGCTACTGAATACTCCCACAGTGTAACCGCAACTATCTACAACTCCATCCATCGTAGAAGTTACGGGCGCCTTCCTGTTATTGTAATCTTGATTCCCAGGGTTAATGTGCTAGTCCGTCTATTAGTGCAGCATTGTTGATTCTGGCTGGAGTCCCTCGGTCCTCATCTAAGAGCTAGTCTCTTGGGCGAGCTGAAACTAAGTTGCGTAAACCCTCTCCACCGCTTTCGTCTTGGCAGGTTCAGGCGTGTTAGAGACCCCACTGACAAGACTGCCCCATCCTCCGCCACCAGGGGTATCAATGACGCACCAGTCACCTTTCTTGACGCTGAAATCTTTTCGTCCTCCGACGCGACACCATCGACCAGATTGACCGCCCTTCACGATGTAATTGACACCAGACTTGCCATCCTCGCCACCCTTCATCCCGTATGGACGTGTCACGCGGCGCTCGCTAACAACGGAGCACCTCATGTCGCGACCAAACTCGTAAATGCGCCGGATACCATTTCCGCCATTCCACCTGCCGCGCCCGCCTGATGCTTCTCGAATGTTGAATTCGCGCAAAACCACCGGGTATCGCTTCTCGAGGATCTCTGGATCCGTGATGCGAGTGTTGGTCATGTGGATGTGGACCCCGCTGGTGCCGTGCCAGCCCTCGCCCGCACCACTGCCGCCACAAATGGTTTCACCGAATCCGAACCCGGAATCTGGAATCAGCTCACAGGTATTGGGGTCAATGTTTCCATCTATGCCGAAGGAAATGACGTTGCAGTCACCCTGGCTGGCGGCGCAGGCTTCAAAGGCCTTGATGACGACGTCGGTAACTCTCTGGGATGTGATAGGGTTGCCGGCGCAAACGGCGGCTGTTGGGGATGGGTTCAGGATGGATCCCTCGGGAATGGTGAACTTGAGAGGGCGCAGGCACCCTTCGTTGAGGGGGATGTCCTGGTTGATCAGACATCGCAGGACATAGAGCGTTGCGCTCCGGGTAATCGCTTGCGGCGCATTGAACGAATGATAACCCTCTTCTCCAGTGCCGGTCCAGTCGAAATGGGCGGATGCAGTTTCGGGGTCGATAGTTACGGTAAGTTGGATCGGTGTGCCATCATCCATATGATCGAGAGCGAACAAAGGCTTTCCTCCCGTGGCTGCGTGGGTACGAAGCAAGAACTCACGGACACAGGCTTCGGCATTGTTTGTGATGGCGCGCATATTGAAGTGCACCGTGCTCAACCCATTTTCGGCAATGAGCTCCGATACCAAAGCGGCACCCTTTGCGTTGGCTGATACTTGAGCTTTGAGGTCGTTGATATTGTCGGCCAACTTTCGGGTGCCTGAGCAGCCCGGGTACTGGGCGGGGTCATGGAGAAGCAGCTTGGTCATGCCGGCTTCGTCAAAGACACCATCTCGAACAAGGAATTCCGAGACGATGGCGGCCCCCTCTTCGTATAGCTCGACACTACCGGCGGGCATGGATCCTGGGAGAATACCTCCAATCTCTTGGTGATGGCCTCTGGAGGCTGTATAAAAGATGACCTCCTTGCCTAGCTCGTCGAAAACAGGCGTGATGCAAGTGATATCTGGTAGGTGAGTTCCTCCAGAGATTGGATGATTGGCCACAATGACATCACCAGGGCGAAGCTGACCTAGGTACTTTTTGTGCTGGAACATGACAGCTTGCTCCATGGATCCGAGGTGCACAGGAACATGAGGCGCGTTGGCTACCAGTCGACCGTCGGGGCTGAAAAGCGCACAGCTAAAGTCCAGCCTCTCTTTGATGTTTACAGAAACGCTCGTCTTTTGGAGAGCGTGTCCCATCTGCTCTGCGATGCTCATGAACCGATGTCCCATGATGGTGAGTTGCACTGGATCAACGGCTTTGTCTGACACCGGGGCATCTTCCTTTTCTGACTCCTGTGTGGGTTTCTCAGCAAGATCCAGGACCACATGGCGATCTAGGATGGTGGCCTTTGCGTCTGGGCTAACGACAATTGTTTGGGTGTTGTCGAGAATAATTGCTGGTCCTTGAATCGTGTCGCCCGTATGCAAAGAACCAAGGAAATATAATGTAGCTTCGACCCAGCCCTTTTCGAAGAATAGCTGCACCCGGTCGGAAACCTTGCTTTCAGATGCTGCACCCAAAGTGGAGTCTGCCAGCTGCTTTTTTAGGTTGAAGACTGGCTCGACGGATGAACTCTGAGCTGTTGCACGGACCCTAATATTCTCTACGAGAATGTCCCGGCCAGCCATGGTGAAAGAGAACTGCCTCTTGTGTTCAAAGGTGAATGCGTCGGCCCAGTTGCCGTCTTGAGGCCTCGGGATCATGAACGTAGTATCGGATCCGACATATCGAAGGTTCAAAAAGTGCTCAAAGTTTAAGGCATTCTCTGAGGCACCTTCCGAGATCAACCTTTTTGCGGCTGCTTCTTCCAACTCCTTCAAGCGCGAGTCCAGTTCTTCGGGAGAGTCGCGAAGGACCGCAGAATACGGTTGTTGGATATCGTGGACCAAGTCGGCCAAAGCCATTCCATAGGCGGAGAGAATTGAGGAGTATCTGTGAATGAGAATACGACTGATTCCAAGATTGCTAGCAATAGACTGTGTTCTCTTAGCCTAAAGAATAATGAGGTAATGAACGGGTCACTTACACAAGCGTGCTGACCACCGGCACCGCCAAAAACGGCGAGCTCGTGATCCGATGCACGATATCCCTTGGCTTCTGTCAAGGAACGAATCGGACGGCACATTGTTTCGTTTGCAACCTCCAAAAAGCCCAAAGCGAGCTCTTCTACCGTTTTGGCTGGGGCGCCGGTAGCTGCAAGATCCTTGTTGACCTGCTCCAGGAGCCTTTCAAAGGCAGCTTTGGCACCTTCATAGTCGAGGCTCTCGTCCTCCTTGGGACCAAAGATTTTTGGAAAATATTTTACTTGCAAGCGACCGAGAACCAGGTTTGCATCGGTGACGGTCAGAGGACCACCCTTGCGATATGCCACTGGGCCGGGATGAGCGCTAGCAGACTCTGGCCCGGCAAGAAAGAGGCCGTTTCTGTAGGAAAGAATGCTTCCACCACCTGTGCCAGTTAGATGAAGTCTCAATAAGAAGTTAGGAATAACATGCCTGCAGCGACAGTATCGACCTCGAGTTGGGGGGACTGGATCGTGATACCAGCTGTAATGGACTCAAATGTGTGTTCTAGGCTTCCGGCGTATCGGGAAACATCGGTACTTGTGCCTCCCATGTCAAAGCCAATGACGGCCTTGCGTCTTTCTGGGTCATAGCATGTCCGGCTGAATCCCACAACACCACCCGCTGGACCAGACAGAATGGCCCGGAGTCCGCTGAAGTTCTGCCATCCTACCAGCCCACCATCGCTCTGCATAAACTCGCAACGAGCGCCATTGGCGTCTTCAAGTTTTCCTACAAAGCCTTGACGAAAGCTATCAATGTATTCTCTTGTTAACGGGGTGAGATAGGCATCTGCAGTTGCAGAGTAGCCTCTCGACACAGCCTTGATCATGGGGAAAATTTGAGATGAAAGAGAGATTTGTGTGAACCCAATCTCTTTCGCAATCTCTGAAAGCTGAAGCTCATGGTTAGGAAATGTGTAGGAGTGAAGGAGAGTGATTGCTAGTGCTCTCACTCCCTTGTCGAAAAGGGCTTGCAGGCCTTTTCGCCCACCCTCAGTGTCTGCATAGATGGTTGTTAGCACCTTATCCAAACTACGTAAAATGCCAAAACGTACCAAGGGACTGCAAAATTCGAATGGTCTCTCCTCCGACACCCTTCTCGAGAGTGAACTTGTCGTTGGCCGGATCGCTTAGGTCGGTAGCATCCTCTGAAGAATCATGTAGCGTTACTCGCTCATCAACCTCAAGAACATCTTTAAATAGAGTTTCTGGTCTTCTGATATTGAGATCAAAGAGCTTTGGGCGAGTCTGATCTCCGATGCGCAGAAGATCCTTGAACCCACGTGTCACTACCAACGCGCAAGGCGTCGAGGCACGCTCTAATAGCGCATTTGTTGCGACTGTTGTGCCCATCTTAATAGACTCAATACCACTTGTGTCAATCAGTTCGCCTCGAGGCAAGGATTTCCCAGTTGCGGCCTCGAGAATTCTACGAATACCCTCGGTTGGGGCATCGGCGTAATTTGTCGGGTCATTGCTGAGCAGCTTAACCAGTATGTCTGGCTTCCCGGGTATAATGCCTAGACAGTCTGTAAAGGTGCCACCACGGTCTATTGCAATTCGGATGCGGGGCGAAGATCCATTTGTGAGATGCATTTTGAAAGGCAAATATGAGAAATGCGTGCAGGGTGAGAACGGGCCCAGCCAAGCGAACCCCCGGAGCTCTTAATAGCTGGATGCAAATGCCAGTCTATGATTGAATCTGATTATTCTTGAATAGCATCAACTATTTTGTGTATGAGGCGGGCTTTGGAGTGCGAGCGTCTAACGTGGTATCGCATTTGCCGAGAAGGCTCCCATATTGACAATCCCGAAATCCGATGTCGCACTCGCAAGTCCGAAGCCTTATCGGGACGCTGGGTGCGCGAGCCACCGCGCGATAGTGACTTGCCAATAATTCTGGGTAGTCTCCAATTTTCCTTGAGAGGTGCATATCGTACGGACGGTGTACTCATACTACCGCGTGAAACGCTGAGATAGCAGCACATGGGTCGCGAAATAGCAGCAACACGGGGGTCACGCAAGTGCATTTGAACAATCACCACACGAAGTTATTCTCGGCATTATACCGAAAAATTACTCGATTTATTTATTTTATTTTATTTTAGCTCGCACTAATTTATCGAGCTGCTACGCGACCATTTCATGACACAAAGGTGTACAGAAACTACTTCATTAGCTCTTTTAGTCGGCAGTGCTGCCACGAAGAGATTTCAAGCGTTATTAATTCGTCGGTTAACAATAAATATTCGCATAATTAAGAAATAACTGTATTATAATGCTATCAATACTTTGCTATTACCAACGGGGTTTGTGGTTTCCGCTCATCCTACTGACGCAAACCTAACCCTCAAGTGACTCCCAGCTTTAGTACACATATCGGAAGTGAATGTTTTGCTTATCCGTCAAATCACGGAAGTCAGTATCAGCATGAACTCTCTCACCACTAGCTGCATCTAAAGCATCCCTTCTGCGATTTTCCCACCAGCAGTAAGTAGCATAAAGGATGATGATAATCATGGACAAGACATAGCTCGCAAGGATCGCGGCGATGCCGAGAGGATAAAGCGGCGCCTGCTCTGCCTTGAAAAACTGCGGTGCAATGATGTTTGATACGCAATAGGCAATGAAGATGAGCGCATTCACTGTGACCTTTTTGGTGTGCCCGGCCGTGTTTGCAGTGTTGATTCCGAGACTAACAATGTATGGGCCCAAGTAAAAGTAGGACATGTACAGGGCAGCAAGTCGGCCATTGTAGTTGTCCAGCGGCAGCGTATAAAGGAAGACAGATGAGATGAGACCAACGATGAGACCAAAGAGAACCCAAATGGTTCGGCATTGTCGGTGGGGGATATACTTGGCGCAGAGGAACACGCAACCATTGCAAATATACGAAGACATGGTCTGCATGATTCCGGTAGGCATTGTGAGAAGGGTTGAGCGCTGCGAAGTATAGCCGAGCCCTTTAATGACGAGAGGAGCAAAGTTGGTCAATCCACCGTTGGGAATAGAAATCATAATGTGAAACAGAAACATCAACCAGGTTTTGGGATCAAGAACAGCCTCGATGATTTGATCCTTCTTCAAAGTCTTGTTCTCAATTCCCGTCTGGTCAGCGCGGACCCTCTCGATAACGATGGCCTTCTGACGCTCTGTCACAAACTTGGCTTTGACAGGGTTGTCGGGGAGGAGGAGGCCAATCACGCAGGCCCAGACAATCGTCATTGCCCCTGTAATCCAGAACATGGCGCGCCACTGATGCTCGCCGGAAAGGAACCCAATTCCCCACCCGATCGGACCAGTGAAGCAGACGGAGAGACCAGTGTACATCAGACCGGTTCGAATTGGCTGCTCGCGTCGCGTGTACCACATGCCAATAATCAGAAAGTTGCCGGGGACGATCGGGGCTTCAAGGGCGCCCAAGATGACACGCAGGGCAATTAGAGTGGCAAAATTGTTTGCAAACCCGGTGGCGATGAGGATGACACCCCAGATGAGCTGTGTGACGAAGAGAAGTTTTGCAATTGGAAAGCGCTGCAAAAGACTACCGCTTGGGAGACACCAAACAAGATAGCCAAACTATGATGAATTAGAAACAATTCCTTTGACGGCATGGAAAAATTGCAACTTACGTAGAATGCGCTACCAACCCAACTATACTTGTCTCCAGTGAGCCCTGTGTCGTCGCGAAATCCGTAGAGTGCAGCAGTCGCGGTGGTAACCTTGTCCATGGCTCCCAACGTCACATTGAACCAGAGGAGCGGCACAAGACGAAGATCCAGCTTCCAACGAAGCCTCCACCATTCCTCCGGGGTGTATGCATTGTCACCTTCCAGCTGGTTGGCGTATTTGGCTGCAATATCCGCGTCTCTGTCAACTTGGTGGCTCATCTCCCCAGCGCTGACCGAGGTGACCTTGTTTAGATCACCAGATGACGCGAGATCAGCCTTGAGATCTTTGGGAGGATTCGACATGATGGCGAAAATTGTCAAGAAGAGGTTGGGCGCGTGAATATTTGTCAATGCCCCAAAATAATGGCATGAACCAAGACAAATGCTTACAACTACTCCCTTGAGGAGAAAAGAGTTACGGCGAAAAAGGACAGGTCAGGCAGCCACTATCATATACGAAGAGACGTTGAGGGGGTGCATCCTAGGATTGTTGCCAATAGAGTCTTCTACAGTGAACTATTTCAAACGAACGCGACTATCGGCAAGGGTTTAAGCCCAGAGAGTGCTGGTGCTAGCAACGGCGGGCGTTCATGTGAGAGCCTTATCACCTAGTGGATGGCACCCCTTTTCTCTCAATCGAGAGATAGCAAGGACCCCACGCATCTGACCAGTCGAACCAACGTCATTCCAATGCCACAATTGCGGGGATCTCGTTGACCGGGGACGCCAGCTTCGCACTCGAGACCCCGCACGAACCACTTGGTCGGACTCGCTGTCCCGATAGCGGACATGGCCGTCCGATGGGCCTACCCTACACCGACCGGCATTTGGGCAGCTTACACGGAGTAAAACATACTCCAATGGTGTCTGCATGATGAAGGGATATTATTACGTGGGAAAAATACTGCATTCTATGCAGTTTAAGATGATGCTACCAAATCACTGATTGTAATGCGCTATGTACGTCGCAGATTGAATGTGAGTTCCAATTAATTTGACATCGGCCTCTCAATTATGTGGTTTTAGATTTTTTGACCTTGGCCGTTAAATTCGCCAACCGTTTAACACCTTCTCCAATTTCCTCTTCCGTGTGCCACGCCCAACACAATCGAATTCCATTTCCGAATCCCTTAGATGCTCGTTCCAAGCACCCATAATCACCCTCCACAATCATCATGTTGCCGAATGCAAACTTGAGGTTGTAGTCCTCGAGCGCTTGAGCCGCGAGCTCCGAGGTACTAATCGGCAGGTCGTTCGGGACTGTAACGTAGATAAAGTAGCCACCAGCTGCGCCTACCTTTCCGGAATGCCCATTCAAGCTACGAGTAGTGTCTTTATCCGAGTTGGTGGCCTCATAGGGTAGACCAGTTGAAATGGAAAATCCAAGAGGCGCCAAGTACTTATCGATTGCCCCAAGCATTGTGTAGTACCTCGATCGGTAGGTTGGGATCAACGTGCCATTGATGTGCTTCTCAAGCATACCACTGGAAATCATCTCGTATATAAAGCTGGCCGCTATATGCGATGGGCAACCGCCTGAACCAGTGGATCCAACCTTTGACAAGCCTTGGATGAACGCAGGTGTGGCTTCAGCCCAGCCAGTACGAACGCCCGGTGCAATAATCTTTGAAAAGGACCCATTGCTTACGGCGTTTCCCCAATCATGCTGAGGTCCGCCGTCGAGCGTTCGGTCCAGATCCACGATTCTTGGAGGTATGGCTTGGAGATTGGCAATTGCATCTCCTTCTTTTACAGGCCATCGGAGAACATCGTAGACGTCGTCCGTAACAACCAGAGCATCAAACTCGCGAGCTAGTCTGACGAGGTCGCAGCGACGCCGCAAAGACATGGTCTTGCCACTTGGGTTGGCGAATGTGGGGACAGCATAGATAATGTGTTTGTATAGGTGTGCGTAACGTGGGCTTTGTTTGAGCTTTGGTGGTATATCATGCACCTCCGAGTTGACCTGTTGGATGCTGGTTCGCAGAAACTCAATGTCCAATCCCTCTTCATCCTCTGGCACTCCGCGCAAGCAGCCCGCGAACCCAGCATCCGTGAAAATAGGACATGCCAAGAAGTAGCTTGGCTCAATCATCCAAATTCGCTTGGTATACCCAGGTTCGGTGAACTTGGCAAGGATATTGTCCAGATTTGCAGAGGCTCCATTGGAGACACAGATGCGCTCAGAGGAAATGCCCTCACTTGGCTGGTAAATTGAGCTTAACCAGGCAGCGATTGCCCGTCTCAGAGGCTGGTATCCAGCATCCGGTCCGTATATTAACGATGCTGAAGTCTTCTCAGGTGACTCTAAAACAGCAGTTCCCGAGGCTAGCAGCTGTGAGGCTGGGAAAAGAGAAGGGGATGGCCATCCCAACTGAAGATTGATGTGCTGCATCGTTGTGGTGGTGCAACTGAACGCGTCAACAAGGAGGAAGTGACAACATCAGCAATGCGTTTCCTCGTATCTATCTCGCCTGATGATATATTTCAATCTCGACATTTGATATTCCACTAGGCTACTTGATAGGCTAGAGTCTGTCAGGACTTTGCAAGGATTGGTCTGGGGTTGTTCGGAGTTTTGGAGCCGACACCCCACATTCACATATCGGAGCTTCGGGTGCGACGCGTCGGACAATAAATCGGTGGAGCCAACTCCGATATCCAAAGAGATTGTATCGGGATCTGATAAGGTTGTAGCTCTATCCGTGGTTGGAACACATTAAATAGGCCATGTATTCTCAGGATAGTTTATTAGCATTCATCTTAATCAAACTATTTTATTAATAAACAGATTGTGGATTACGGAACTAGTTCATCATCATGCCTGCGATAAATATTTCTCTGGAAGAGGAGCAGAAACTGTTTGAGGCCGAAGTTGCTGCAATTGAGAAACAATGGGCTTCACCTCGTCAATCGCACCTCAAGAGGTGTGTATCTTCGCAAAGTTATCTTACAAACTAAGCCGCGAGCTAATCTGACATTAGGCCATACACTGCACGCACAATTGCTGCATTAAAAGGTCCCATCTCAACGTCTGGTCCTTCATCAACTCAGGCCGTTAAGCTTTGGAGTTTACTTCAAGAGCACAGAAAGAATGGTACAGCTGAGATGACCTTTGGAACAACAGACCCAGTCACAGTCTCTCAAATGGCCAAGACACAGCAGACCGTTTATGTGTCTGGTGCCCTGTGCGGCTTCTCCGAGGTAGCCATTCCCGGTATGGACCACGCAGACTACCCTTGGGATACCGTCCCAAAGGTGGTGGCGAAGATCTTCAAGTCACAGCTCTGGCATGACCAGAGGCAGAGACAATTCCGGCTCCGCCATCCCATGGAGAAGCGAGCCGAGTTGGAGCACTGGGACTACCTTGCTCCGATTGTGGCCGATGGCGACATGGGATTCGGAAGCCTGACAACCACCATGAAGATGGCCAAAGAGTTTGTTGATGCTGGTGTTGCCATGATTCACATTGATGATTTGGCAATCGGCATGAAGAAGTTTACTGTTGGCCAGGGTCGCACCATAGTACCAACCAGCGAGTATCTGGACAGATTGACTGCTGTTCGAATGCAATTCGATATTATGGGTGCAGAGACAATGCTGCTCTGCCGTTGCGACACCGACCACTCTGAATTCATCACGAGCGTTATTGACAAGCGAGATCACGAGTACGTCATCGGTGCCACCAAGTCGGTGGAGCCTCTCAAGGATCATCTCATCGCGGCGCAAGCCGAGGGCAAAAATGTCCGAGCGTCGCGAGATGAATGGAAGAAGAGTGCAGATCTCAAGACTTTTGATGAGGCTGTCAAGTCGGTGGCCTCAGAGAGTGAGTATGCTGCCTACAGCGCGGAGCTTGCAAAGGAAAAGTTCGTTTCTCTTCCCACGCGTCGGGAGATTGCAAGCAAGACGGTGAGCAAGGAAGTCTTCTTCGACTGGGACCTACCCAGGTCCGCCTCTGGACAGTACATGTTTAAGTCTTGCGTCAAAGCCGTGGTTGAAAGAGCTCTCGCAGCGGCTCCTCTGGGCGATGTGACCTGGGCTCGCATGGATGACCCCGTGTGGAAGGACGTCGTAGAGTTCCACACCGAGGTCAGAAAGGTGTACCCCGAGCGTCTCTTCGCGTTTGGATACACGGGAGATTATAACTTTGAGAAGGCTGGATTTTCTAGCGAGCAGGTTAAGACGTTACCTCAGGACTTGGCCAAGATGGGAGTTTGCTGGCAGGTTCAGCCCATCTGGAGCTTGCAGGGCCTCAATCTGGAGACGGAGAAGTTTGGCAAGATGTGGGTGGATGAAGGGATTTCAGGCTACGTTCGTGATGTCCAGGGTCCTGCACTGGCCAAAAAGCCCATAGTCGATGGCTTTGAGAAGCTGAGCTGGTGTGGTGGCTACTTGGCCGACGCCTTCTTTGAGACAGTGGCGGGCATCTCCATCACCGAGCTGGAACAGTAAGGCTCCGAGTCTGTCGCTGCACCCTGGCTTAGTGAGATACACAATACCCGCAGCTTTAAATACGGAGCTTAACCTATTAAAGGTCTTCTACAACCGTCTTGCCGTCTTATCTGAACGGAGGCGATCGGACGCGTCGGGGAGATAAGATGGGATTTGTAAGGCAATCGGAAGCCCCGCCGCATCGCGGGCGCAACACGATAAGAGGTTGGCCAATATGATGGACCAAGTATTTCAGGTCGGGAAACCTGTTATGACAATAGTGTTGAGCTGTTAGAAAATCTAAGCCGAATAATAAACTTGTATGGCTGATTTGCCCAATTCATCGTATCTAAAATGTGACAACGTCTCGGGAAAAGATTACCCGTTTGGGCTGCATCTCACCATATGGCCTACGTGAATATCGGCTTCCTGCATGCGACCCATGTCGACCAGCTATCTCACCCCCTCCTCTCCTCGTGCAGTGATGGCATTGGCTACTGAGTGAGTGCCATATTGATTCTTGGCTTTATGAGAAGAAAGCGTTGTCCCGTAAATACACCCCGAAAAGCCGTCTTTAAATGGCATCGCGAATGCAGGGCACAGCTCGCGGACGGTCACCATCTCCTGGTGACGAGCCCCCACCAAAGCGACAGCGCGTCCTTGCATGCAGGTGTGTTCCCAGACTAAACTCGACGCATTAATTTCTAAAACTGTGAAAAAAGGAGATGTCGCCACAGAAAACAGAAATGCGAGGATGAAAGACCGTGCAGCAATTGCCAAAAGTCTGGGGAGGAATGTCTACCGACCGAGCCTGCTTCGCGTCCTCAAACTGATGCCGAATATGTCAAGGCTCTCGAGGAGAGAATAGCAGACTTGGAATCAATGAATCCTGGACAAGGCCTCGATCACCTGCGTACATTGGGCCGACCATCAAGTTCGAGGTCGAATGGGCGAAATGGAGCGCCTCAAGACAACAACGCAGAGTTGCCGAATGACATTGCTTTGCCACCTGATTACATTGAACACGCAAATCAGGTTGGGGGACCAGAGACGTTGGATCTTCCGAGTAGGATGGAGACTTCACTCGCAGGGCGCCGGCGCAGTTCTGTTCGGTCCCAATCAAATAATTCTCCCATTGACGTTTTTGCTCTTGGAGACTCCTCGGATTCTGAACTTGACCATGCCATACCCGCATTGATCACATCCCCATCAACGCAACTGGATGACTACCACTCTCTTCTCTCGGGAAGCTCGCCAAGAGCTAGCTACAGCTCTCCTCGCGACAAGGTCAACCTGGCCCAATCCCTAGCTGCCAGTCTACCTCTTGAAGTGGAGGCGGCGTTACTAGATACCTACCGTGATCGCGTCCAATCACAGTATCCATTCTTCTATTGGCCAAAGTTCCTGGGGTGGCACTCGGAATGGAAAAAATGTCCTGCTTCCGATATCAACTCTCACCTCTGGCAGGGCTTCTTTGTCAACCTTGTCTATTCCACGGGGCTACTAGTTTTATCCCTGACCAGAATTGGCAAATCCGATTCTCGAGCCTTTTATAAGAGCGCCATGGATCTCATGCCTGCAGTTTTACGGCAGCCTGATCCCATCATTCACGCACAGGCGTATCTTCTCCTCGGAATGCATGCCCTACATAGAAGTTCCACACACCGAATTCTATCACTAGCATCGACTACGATGCGCTACTGCGTTCAACAGCAGTTTTATCTATCAGAGACGGAGCCAGAACCAACTACTGTTGCGGTAAGACTCGAGAACCAAGTACGGCGTCGATGTTTCTGGTCAGCCTACGCGTTTGATCGGCTGGTAATGTACTCATTCGACATACCTCCCTCCGTTCCTGACGCCATGATTACACTGAAGTTATATGCCAATGTCAACGACAATGACATGGCATCTCTAGCGGCACACACCCCGCCAAAACAAGAATTACCCGACTCACCGGTATATACATGCGTCTCCCCGTCTTTGCACATTATCCAGTATAGACGAATCCAATCTGAGATTGCCGGGTACACTCTCCGGTGGGATTATAAGGACCAACTCGCCGACTCCTTGGACTGGAGGGCCCGGATACTTGCTGAAATGGAGACTTGTAAATCTCGAGTCCTGGCCTTTTCTGACCCCAGTTCGAAAGGTCATTCCTCTCATCGATGGCTTGCCATGATATACCACTATACGTTGTTGAACCTCTATCGACCGACAAAAGAAAGCGTGCTTGGACCTGCAGGAGATTGGTCGGTTCAGGCGAGTAGCCAGGCATGCCTGATATTTCGAAAATCTCAGATGGATCGCCAAATTGCACAGGCATGGCTCGGGGTAAGTCCTTGCTGGCTATTGTGATTCCTTTGCTGATTCTAGTATCAGCTACTTGTACAATTCCAATCTGGAATCACTCTTTTGTATTGCTTTTGGGCCACACCTCCCAAGCATAGGACGGAAAGCTTTCATTCCAGTGAAGTTTCGGATGCGCTTCGAGCGTGCTCAAATATTCTAGCCATTATGGCTGATCGGTGGCCCAAGGCCGACTGTCTACGAGATGTGTTTGAGCTGTTCGCCCGCGAAATCCCGCTTGTTCCCTTGTCCAAAAGGCCACAAACGCGCATCTCACAGGCCTCTGCTACAGCCATTCGAGAAAGGCTTCCCCAAGTTCGCGCTCTCGTCGTTCACCGCTCGATTCTGCGAATGATTGGCGAAATGGTTTCTGAAGACTTCCCAAATATGAAGTATTCCCAGTCAGGCTCTGCTGAGACAGCAACCAACGGAGCTGGTAGCTCAGAAGAAGACGCATCGATAGTGAATGACCAGTTAGACTCTGCTTCGGGGGGCATGGCCTTTGACTTGCCCTTTTCAGCAGACCAGATGTATGTGGTGGACAGGTCGAATGTGGCAGTATCTGGCCTTGGAACAGACGAGTTTCTAGAATTTCCTCGCATGCTTGACTTTGAGAACTGGACCTGAGTTTTCAACATGATCATACCACCCAGTTGCTTTGATTACTTATAAGGCGGTGCGTATTGAATTTATGTGTTGCTTCCTGTTGTAGTGATACCGGAGGAATGACAATGTGGACTGGTTGACACGAGGCCTGGATTAGCGAGCTGCTTTTATCATTTCATAAATTCAATCCCCTCTAAGGAAGGCCTCGGTTGCATCCAAGAGCCTATCTGCTCCAAAGGTATTAATTAGACCCCAGATAGCAGTGTTTCGAATTTCTCCCTCGGACCTTACATCTGCTTTCGCATTCGGTCCATATACCTTGAATGTTAAATCTTTTCTATTTACATTGGCTTCCTGCCACGGTGCTTGGCCGTGAACAAATTCTAGAATGTCCGCACCAAATGCCTTTGCTATCTCCTGAAGGGGAAGACTGAGATTTTGGTTGAAGTTCTGTGATAGAAACGCAATATCCACGGTGTGAGAAGCATATCCTTTCCAAGGGCCATCCCACGGGTTTGGCTCGCTAAAGTGATATAGATAGGCGGAGCCATGGGCCCAGTTACGTGCAAATACCACTGAAGGGGCACGGAAAACTACATCCTGGCAGAAGGTCAATATCTTGATGTAATTAGTTTCCGTAACCACCTTTTCAGCTGCCAATTTCGGGTCTGCTTGAATGTCATAAGCTTCTAGAATTGCACTTGGATCTGTCTGGTGACCAATGAAGCTGCGTTTCAATGACGAAACAAACTCAGAGACAAGATTGAGCTTGCGGTGAGCTAAACCCTGCGATAGGATACTTCCCTATGTAGCCAGTTAGCGTCTCCTCGCGTTCAAAGCGTAACTTAACGTCGCCTACATCGAACCCGCAGTCACCGATGCAAATGTCTTCGCACCACCCTTGATCTAATTTGCTTGGTGGCCCTCTAGCCAGCGAGGCAAAAGTGGGTCGCTCGTGGCAAAAGTCACCGTCGATGACGGGTGCGAATGGGATAAACGGAGGCATTTTAGCCACAAGGTCAAAGCCAGGTAATTTATCAAGAGCGTCAAGCCTGTCAGCTGTTGACAACCCGTCAAGCCCAAGATGTTTGACCGTTTGCGCATAGATGTCTTCTTGCTCGATGAGAGAAATCGGCCGCGCTGCTAGGAACGTTCCGGACATTGGAATGATTCTTTTGAAGAGAGGCTCCTCAGAGGCGAGCTGTAGAGTTGCTGACGCTGTCACCACTCTATCAGCTGCATGGTACAGTTTAAAGATGAATGACGCAGTTGGTGGGGATTTCAAATTGGAAATGGAAATGAACACTTACCGCCACCTGCGCTACAACCCAAAAGTGTGACGTTGTCTTTGTCCCCATGGAAGCTGCCTATGTTTCTCTTGATCCATAACAAGGCGACGCGTTGATCACGGAGACCGTTGTTTCCGAGATAGCCTCGAGATTGCATCTCTTTGGAAGTTAGAAACCCTAGAGCTCCTGTCCGATAACTGTTCTAGTCTATTAGTCCTGACGAAATTTAGACAAGACGCTGCACGCTTCTTGGCGGTGATCTTCTGCCCTATACGTACTTGACACTGACGCCAATTACTGGTCTACCAATACTGGCGGAGTATCTCACCAGGTTGGTGAGGTGATTTTGCGGCCAGTTGGCCGAGCCCTGTTTGAACCCGCCGCCATGGATGTAGACGAGCACAGGAACAGGCTCCTTCGCCTTCGATATGTCTGGCACGACAATGTTCAGAGTCAGAGAGTCCAACGCGGAGCCCTCGATGGGACATTTGGTGTCAGCATCGAATGGCAAGCTTTGTTGTATAAGGCTCTGATCAAAAGCGCAGTTCTCAGGTCCAGACATATCAGGCCTTTTTAATGGTGAGATAAACAAGATATATTCAGTTACGGCGGAATTCAATGTGATACTTACCCGAATTTGGTGCAATTTAGTGGACTAGACCCTCTACCAAGTCCATCGTAAAGAACGGGAGGGGTAAAGTTACTCTCCAGTAAAGCATATGTTAAACCGAGGTACTCCGTGACGCCGCCTAAAGCTCTGCCGCGGAGACTTTCAAGTAAGGGAGGCTGAACCATTATGGCGATAATTGACTTGAGATTGGAATTGTCGCGTTCGATGTATTCGGGGTTGCTTGATTGTGATGGTTTGACGTTTTCAAGTCAGATATTTATGTTACTCAACGCACAAATTGGCAGAGAGCTATGGTCACTGGCCTGAAGCCTCTGGTCTCTATTCGTCGGGTGGTTGTGGGGGCTATGCCTTTAGCGACCTACACACAATACGCTCTATTCCGAAGATTTGCGGGTAGGTGTGGTGGGGACGGCCCAAATGTACTGTACAATAGTCACTGTATCCTATTCTTTAAGCCCGCGGGTGGTGGTGGGGGTCACCGTTTCGACGGCGGCGTGGTAGGTGGGGGTGCGGTCGGCTCAAATCATCTACCCAAGTGGAGATTACATTCATTAGCATCGAGTAGGTGCTGGGGAAGAATTAATCCACTGTATCGCATAGTTAATATATAGAAAAGCTGTCAGTAGATATATTCCATGTCGTCTTCCGATCACCCTGCACCATCATCCAATCCAACCGCCAATTCACACCACCTGAACCATATTTATTTTCCCTCCCCCACAACACACAACATGACGGCAGATAGAAATCATACGGCAGAGCGTACTAGCGTCCTGGTCGTCGGCGCCGGGCCTGTGGGCTTATTGGTTGCTCTGAGGCTAGGCCAGGCTGGCATCAAGACGGTCGTCGTCGAGAGAGACGCAGCTATAAGTGACCTTCCTCGGGCTGTTGGATACTTTGCCGCGTCTCAAATTGCTCTCCAAAAGGCAAAGGTATACGACAAGATCAGGAGCGAGGGCTTTATGTCACCCGGTATCTCCTGGCGCAAGCCATCTGTAGCCGGCAACCAGGGTTTCACAAAGTTGGGGGAAGTCATTGCTCGTTTGGGACTGGGGGGTAATGATAAATCCGGCTACTACGTAGGCGACGGCCTCCTCAATCTGCCGCAGGCAGCTCTCTCAAAGTTGATTCTGCGAGAGGTCCTCGTCAACGAGCACATAACAGTCTGTTTCAACCAAGAGCTCATCGCCATCCAAGACCATGGAGATTCTGTAACAGCTACAACTAAACATTCAAACGACGAAGCAGAGACAAGATTTACTGCATCATACCTTGTCGGGGCAGACGGGGCCAAGTCCAAAGTCCGCTCGCTGTTAAAAGTCAAATTTCCTGGTCACACTTGGCCGGATAAGCTCCTCACGACGGACGTCCTGATGAAGAATTATGAGAAGATTGAGTATCCCACGCAGTATATCATAGACCCGGTTAACTACGTTGTCATGACGCCTCTCGAGAAACCTGTCCTCGGAGAAACGACGAGTTGGAGGGTGGTCATAGGCATGGATCCGGAGGAGCATCGTCCTGACGACGTGCTCAGAAGCTTGGAGGCAGTTCACGGCTTTTATGACAAGATCCTACCAGGACCACGACCACTTGATGTCAAGGTGACGAGATCTTGGGTTTTCAAGCTTCACCAACGTCTTGCTGCGACATTAAGACAAGGCAGATGTGTTTTGGCTGGTGATGCCGCCCACCTGTGCAATGTAAGTCTATTCCTCTCTATGTTGAGTTCGTCAAAAAGAAATATGGCTAATCCTTGAACAGCCCATCGGAGCTCTGGGTCTAAACACCGGCATTCTAGACGCTGATGCTCTTGCGGAAACGCTTATAATGATCCTTAATGAGTCCAAGTCGGACAGCTTATTGGATGTCTACAATGACGAGCGACGCAAGGTCTTCCAGCGGCTGGTTGATCCAACTTCTACGTACAACAAGCTCCGTCTTCACTCTGTCGATGTCGAGAATGCGAAGAGGGATGACTGGTACTATCGACTAATGAAAGATCCCTCACCGGCATTGAACGCAGAAATGAACAAACCTTTTTTTGAAATGTGGCCGACGGACATGAGGGCATTGGCTAAAAAGATGGGGGTCTAGATAGCAATAACGGTGACTGTGATCTGGTCGTGCAATATCATTGTATTCACAGTGAACTTGAGCAGATAGGATTATACACTTGATGCAGTATGTGAAGACCATTTTACAGCTTCCTAAAGTTAGAAGTTTTATTTTCTTTTTAGTATAAATCTATATCTTAAAGCATATACCTCCTTCTAACTGTGACAGTAGGGCTACTATTCTTAGCCAGTAATATAATATTAGTACAGTATGGTTTTCTTTTTTGGAGAATCCTTTTTTAAATGGTGACCTTAGGAGGCTGTAGGTTAGCTAGTCTATTAAGATCACCTCTATATATAACATTGTATAATAATATTTAATTAGAATAAAAGGATAAGAATTAATAATAGTAAAAAGCTTATAAAATAATGTAACACTTTTAATTATTATTATACCACTTTCCCCTTGCCAGAGCTCTGATCGGTTTGAAAAACCTATAGGCTTCTCTGTAATAATAAATTGTACTACATGTTCGTTGCTATTGCGTGACCTAGATTTCTATCTATATTAGCCGGAAATTAACCCCAGCGCCTCCCTCGCCTGCTCTGCAAGCGCTGGAACACTAATATGGGGTAAGACGAGTCCCTGCCATTCTGCGAGTTTCCTTGCCACCCGGACGACCAATTCAATATCTCTTTCCGAAATGCCAAATCCAATACACGCCTTGAGGTGACTACCAGCCTGTCTAGTAGCTCCCAGCGCCATGATAGATGTAGCTAGTATAAGCTCTGTCTCTGGAAGGGAGAACATGATTTGGCTTTCGCGGCCTACATTGTACCTATAGAGGGCAGTACACCAGTCAGTTCAAGGTCATCTGTAGAGATGTGAACTTGTTAATGCCATACCCAAAAGCTACAGAGTTGATGGTATAAGCCAGATCTCCAAAGTATGTCTCCAGCATGTCAAAAACTTCGCTGTTGGCGGATGCCTTATAGACGTCCTTCCGGGTTTTGATTCCTAGTTCAACATCAGTGTTGTCAATATCCGACCTGAACCGTGACAAGGTGTTAATGTATCTAAAACAAAGAATAGTTTGGAGGAAGGAATTACCTCTGTCGAGTGTGATCTAGAGCGTTCAAGCCCGATGTCTTTAGTACCCCCGACAGTCCTAGGAAAGCTGGTGCCACCAGTGGGATGCCAATAAAAGGCCAAATGATCGTAATTGTCTCCCTAAGTTCATTAAATACTGCTGTAGTTTCTGATGAAGTTCCCCGGGACGCGTAAAGCGCCTGGAACAAGTAAGGGACCAAGTCTGCCCGCTTTTGTGCGCAACATATGGCCACCTACTCGCCACAAATTAGCATAATTCTTTCCAAGTCGCAACTGCGGTTACCCACGAGAAGATGTAAATTCAGCCTCGTATTAGCAAGGCTATCGCTGATAGGCGCCAAGTCGTCCAACAAGCTCTTCATGAACTCCAGATCAAAGCCCTTTCCACCTAGAGGGATGTTGGGGGTGACATATTTCGCCATGAAAGCGTCGAAATCAAGATGTTGTGCCATACTGACGTCTTAACTTGCCAGATCTGGTTTGCTGAGCCCAGGGTAGGTGGAATAGCCTACTTTTCTAGGTGTCTTTATGTTGGAACGTTTGCACAAAATAAATACCCAGATAGTCTGTATGCCTTTTTCTAGATTTTTAAATAATGACCTTTGACTTCTCCCGAAGTTTGGAGTAGATCGGTTTGCTTTCCACATGTCTCTGCATGACATCTCATTTCCCTCCCCGTGTGGGGGATCCTGGTGACAGACTTCCCCGACATAGGTTGCTCCCCCACCCTAGCTCGGCCCGTGGTGGGGAGGGATTCAGATTACTACGCTGGGCAACGGCAGCATCCTATCCTGTTAATGAACACAGGAATGTCCAATTTTGTACTCGGCTAATATAGTTGTGCGAATGAGCCCTTGAATTGCCTAATAAAGGTCAGAAAAGCATGATTCATCCACTCTGGGCCCACTAAGCAACGACCTACGACATAACAAGCTACAAAGAGATAATGTGTCAGTCATTTCGCGACTATGTTCCTCCTAATGGAATCCATCCCAGGCTAGGAGAGATAGGCCTCCAAGACCACGATGCCTATACGTGGGCTGACCTCGGCTTGCAAAGTCCGATGGTGAAAGAAATGTGGGAAACTTGGCAAACTTTATACAAGGAGCCTTTTCGAGGCATCACCACCAATGGTAAAGTCATACAAGACTTGTTCCACCTCGGCTTCGAAGATGCCCCGGTGGAAGATATGAAACTCTCTGCAGATAGGCTGTTGGTCGCTGCCAAGAATGATGGGCTGATTGAAAAACTACGATATCCGATTGACGCGAATGAATGGAGATGCTGGATGAATCCTGAGTTCTATCTCGCCCGATCTGGTATCCGGCTTGAAGAGGAGTCCTCGCAGGTGAAAGCAGCTACTATGCAAGTCGTGGAAGCATCCCTCTCAAGTCAGGGATATGCGAAGGTCCAAGGCGCCATGAGAATCAATGCATTCCTTGGTGAGCTCCGCCAGGTTCCAAAGTTGATGAATGAATGGAGCTACAATTTCATCCTCTTTGGAACGCCTTCTCTTGCAGAGCCCTGGGGCTGGAGCATCTGGGGCCACCATCTCTCGGCCTGTGTTTTCGTACTTGGGAAGCAAATGGTTGTTTCGCCCGTTTTCATTGGCTGCGAACCGAACATCATCGACGTCGGAAGCTACGCGGGGACCGGGCTACTTTCCGAAGAGATGCACCTTGCGACACGGCTAATGGGCATGTTGAGTGACGACATTCGCAATAGAGTTATCCTTTACGATTCCCTCCGTCATGCGGATATGCCTGAGGGATTCCCACACCCGGCAGATGGGAGAAATCTTGCTGGAGCCTATGAAGATAATCGTGTCATTCCCGCCTCGGGAGCTGCCGTATCTTGCTTTTCTGGCCCGTCAAAGCAGGCATTGCTAGATCTCGTCGAGAGTTTTATCAACTTTATCCCAGACGGACCAAGAGAAGCCAAGATGGTAGCCGTCCGACGGCACCTTGATGATTCATATTTTATGTGGATGGGACGGTACAGTGACAATGATGTCTTCCATTTCCGCTTTCACAGTCCCGTTCTCATCTTTGAGTTTGATCACGAATGCGGCATGTGGCTTGGAAATAAAGAGCCGGGGAGGTTTCATATTCACTCAGTGGTGAGGACACCAAATGGAAATGACTATGGCAGGAAACTTTTGGATTTGTGGCGACAAAGACAGGAAGAGAATTGTGTTAATAAAGTCTCAGTCTAGATGTACAAGTGTTTTGCGAATTCAATGTGGCTAGCTGGCAAGTTGTGAAAGAAGTTGTTAGCGTAACAAGTATCTTGATAAGACCAGCATTGAAAGACGGACTACCACGCTTTTACCATAGTGAAGGGTGGGCATGGCATATAATCTCTTCCTGACTTCTTTGAAGCGCGAAGGGTGGACTATCATCTAGGTGTGAATATTCTAGGACCGAGACAACCAGCTGAGTATGAATGTTCTTGGGTAGGCTACTTAGACATGTCAAGCGGCTCAGCTCAACGATTCACATTACACTGTTCTCACATATAACCTTCTCATTCCTTATTGGGAGTCTCATCGAGCAAGATCCTGGCCAACTGGGCAGGGCTTGTACCCGGCCGTCCAAGCAGCCACTCCAGCACATTTGGGTTGCCTATGAGGCCTCTCGCATTGTAGTACAATATCAATCGTTCAGGTAGATCCCTGTATGCCTGGACATGTGCCTTTTCCGACCCAAAGAGTGTTTGACACATGGTTTCGACCACCTCGGTATATGGAGCTTGCTTGATCTCTACCTGCACACCCATCTCTTCCGCAATAGATTTGACGTATTCTATGTATTTCATGGGCTGCGAGCTGACGAGCTGGTAGGTGGCGTAAAAGTGCTTCGAGCGCTCTTTTATCACCTTGACCGATGCCTCCGCGTGGTCACGCAGACATGAATAAGAAAACGTAACGTGGGGGCTGTGCGAAGCTATAAAGACTGGGTTCGATGAGTGCCTTTGCTCCAGGAGTCGGCCGATGGCATTGTCTGCAAAATGGCTGGGCTGCAGGATAGTATATGGGAGGCCAGACTCAGTAAGGTGTTCCTCAATGTGTCGTTTGCGAGTGTGGTTGGGAAGTTTGTCAATCTCTGGGTGCATGGTAGAACTGAACACAAAATGGGCAAATTTGGAGCCAGGCCTTGCGTACTCGACCACGGCCGCATCAACGATGTTGATGCCGTACTGAGCCTCTTGGGGTTGGAAAAGGGGAGAGACGTAGTAGATGGTTGTGGCGTCACGGACAATCCTCGAGCAGTCTTCGAGGTTGTCCAAGTTTGCTTGAATGACCTGGGCGTCCGGGTAAGTATTCTGCATTCGTTCGAGGGACCGACTGGAATGAACAATGAGGCGGAGCTTGTATAACAATGGTTGCTTGTATAAAGGCGGAATGATATGGCTGCATTGTTTCCCTGAGGCACAGGTGAGGACGATGAGGTCCGGCATTGCTGCAAATGGTGTAGGTAATTTGTACGTCTTTTCAGTGATACCTCTATCAGGTGAGGAAGAGATGCAGTGCTCAGACATTTTTGTTTCTAAAAATTCAACGACAAAACTGCATCTGCCATGTTTCTATATCCCGTCACTTGTAGCTACCCACAGCTTCCACTCCGTCCGAGCCCCCACCACCACTTTGCAGCCATGTGGGCCTTGGTTAGGTAGATTCACAGGGCAGGGCAGACTGCTCGGTTCGCCTGACACCATCTCACAATACATCCACACATTTGCAACCGGGAAGCGTCAAGCCGCAGCTATACGTTGCCGTGAATGCTGTGGCTGAGTTACTCGGGCTCAATGTGGGGGAGGCTTCATCTACCGGGTAAACGCGATAGACGGGCCACCATCGGCCGGAATGGGTGGGGGAAGGGTGTTGCAGAACACCATTGGGAAGTTTGAGCAATCGTCAATGCTATCCAGCATACCGAACATACTTGCTACGGGTACATCCATTTAGAGGCCCCCGTTTCTCCAGATCCCGGCCTTGAGGTTGAGGACCAACACACACCAAGGAATCCGACTCATGACTCTTGGCTCCTAAACATGCGCTTTTCTCACTTCCAGAATGATTTGACCGGCTTTAGCGCCCACAATGGACTTAGAAGTCTTGTCATATTTGGACTGGGCCTATATGTGGTATACCTCCTTGTCCTATCCATATATCGCATCTTTTTCCATCCTCTTGCCAAGTTCCCTGGCCCATTTCTTGGCAAAATCACCGAATGGAATGCCATCTGGATTTCGCTCCGGGGCGATGCGACCTTTACCAGATACAGCTGGATCAAGAAATACGGGCCTGTTATTCGCGTGGGGCCAAATGAAGTCATGTTTGCCGACATAGCCTCCATCAAGGAGATCTACGGCCAGAGCAACAACCCGTGCTTGAAAGATCCCTCCTTCTTCGACAGTTTCACCTGCACCGGCGTCCCAAACGTGCTAAACATCGTTGATCGCACTGCACATGCTCGCGTCCGTCGTCTGCAGTCACACGCCTTTTCCATGAACGAAGTGGTAAAGAATGAGACGCAGATACAAGCCGTCATCAAGAATTGCTTGCAGAAACTTGACTCCCAAGTTCAGCCTATCAACATGTACAAGATGATGAATCATCTCTACGCCGACATTGTCAGCAAGTTAAGCTTCGGTCGCTCCTTTGGCTGTCTGGATGGACAAGGGACCCAGGAGGCCGAAGATGCAGACAACTTCCCTACTGTCCCTGCCCTCAAGGGGTTCTTCCCGTGGATTGAGTATGTGCCGGCCGATACAATCCAGGCATCCCTGCGGGGTCGGCCAAGGCTGATCAATATGGCAACCAACGCTATATCAGAGTTCCGTTCAGGCATCGCAGAAGGCAGGGAGATACATTCAGCACTTTTGCAAAAGCTTCTGGAAGTGCGGGACGAGAAAGATGAGCAGAGTTTGACAGAAGCGGAAGTGATCGAGAATGCGATCCAGTTCATTGTGGCCGGAAGCGGTACAACTATGTCCACCTCTCTTTATTTGATGTACGAGGTCACCACACATCCCAATGTCAAAGAAAGGATGGTGAATGAGATTCGGGAGGCCTTCCCTAACAAAGCAGTACTTCCAACTATTGAAACACTTCTAAATCTTGTAGGGACAGCCCTATTGGCTCCTATTGATGTTAATTTGCTGATACCATTCCTTTAGCCTTACTTGAATATGGTCTGGAACGAAACTTTGAGGCTGAGGGGTCCTCTGCCTGTACACTCTCCAAGAATATCTCCTGGCAAGGTAATTGGCGGACACAGAATTCCCAAAGGAATCAGAGTCAGCAATCTAATCTACGGAACGCACATGGATCCCGACATTTTTCCTGAGCCACACGAGTTCGTTCCCGAGCGGTGGGAGTCACCTACGCCCGAGATGAAGCTTGCATTTAGGCCGTTCAGCACGGGTCCGCGCAACTGTATTGGCATGCACCTAGCCAAAGTTCAGGGGCTTTTGACCTTGGGCAGCATCTACCAGATTTACGACTTGGAGCTGGACTCTTCAATGACACCGGCCATGATGATTCCAGGTGACTACGGTGTGATGGCACCAAGATGTAAGACTGTGCTATTTCGTGTCAAGAAGGCGGCCGAGTAGAGTAGTTTAGTGATTCCAACTAGAAGCTAAGTGTTTCTACTTTTCCATGAGAATCAGATCGTAGATCTAGATAAATGAACATCTTGTGTCAGGTACTTTCTTGCTTAGCCACTATGAAAGACTGCAATATAATATACGATCCGAGAATGACTCTCTCCTTCAATCGGCAACAATGTACAGACGTGCCTCCAAAGCTTCCAAGGTTCTCCTAAAAGACAACGCAATCTGTACCGAGGATCTTGAGAGAAGTTCGATCCCGTTGCGGAGCTTATGTGCCGTGTATCTCGCGTCCTCTGTTCCATGATCGACCAGCCTTTTGCAACACTGACTGCGGAATGTTGTTGAGCACCAAATGACAAGAGATGCAAAGTAGACTGCGTGATTTTGATGCACAACCTCTCCCAAATCTGGCCCCTTGGCCGGATCTGATGCATGACCGAGCGAATTGGAGCTAGACCTGTTCTTCATCTCGTGTACCACTTGTAGGATCCTGTTGGCATGCCACACAGCCTTTTGCTGGTCCTCCTCTGAGTGGAAGCAAACATTGGAATCCTGAGGCCGTAATGACGCTTGCTGTTGAGAAACCCCGTTTCCATGCAGCGTTTCCATGTGATTGTTGTGTCGATTCTCTTGTGCTAGAACGCGACGGACCAGCCTCTCGATGTGGACAAACTTCGAGTAGAGACTCATGTGCACGGTATGATATAGGATCAAAGTTCCACACTGCGGCAGTTCGTCATGGCTACAGAACCATTTTTGTAAAGTGAGTTCCAGGTATTCTTGACGCCATCCTCGATAAGAAGTAGATAGCTGGCCATATGGGTCTTGGATTTGACGTGGTGTGGAGCCAGGGAGTCGATGGGTAAGCGATCCTAGTATAGAGATAGCGCAGAGACTCTCGACGTTCGGATGGGGATGATCAATGTCAAATGATGGCCCATTTAGTACTCGACTGACTAAGGATGGATAGAGCATCGAGGGCCGTTGTAATAAGACGACCTGATAGCATTCCAGCATGAAAATCGCACGGACAAGACTTGAATAGTTCGGTTAGTACGTCAGTTGAGTCGACGTTGAGTTACACTCACCTTTGCTGCTTTGACTTTGGGATGCTTTCGTCAAACCTTCCAGAAGCAATATCATAGACAGCCTGAAGATGGTTACCACGGTGAGGATAAGAACTGGCAGACCCAAGAGTGGGAAAGGCTAGAATTGACTCTCACCTGGACTATGTGGTTGTGGAAGATGTCTGACAGATGGAGCTTTCTCTTGTCCCCAGACAAGTACGAGTAGATCTCCATAAGGATATGCTTTGTCGTAGTACGATCAGCCCATGCAAAATGGCGACGGTCAATGCAAGATGGACTTACAGTTTCCACGATAGCCACCCAGCAGCTGGGGCTCGGAGAAGGTTGCCCATGCTCCTAGAGTGCGGAAGGTCAAATCTCACTTTCGACCAACGATCCGTTCAGTCCAGTTAGACTTACAACTGTGAGCAATTCTCGTCTTGCCGCGTTCCACAACCAGTTTGAGACCGTTTCAGATCCCGGATTCGTGCAACATAGGCCTCCTGTGGCTGCCATGGCCAGACACACCTGCTGAGGGGTGGAAGATTGTATCCGGAAATTCTGGAAATAAGGAAACATTGGTGCGAAGTGTGTCTGGAAGAGACCCACAAAGACGTTGATAATGACGGGATCGCACTCGAACGGCTCTGTTGTGCTTAGTGCTTGCAGATAGGGCTCATATGAGCCAGCGGATTGAGGGGATGCCGGGTGTGAGGGATACGGCGCCGTCGAGACCTCACACATTTTGGCATGGACCTTTTCGATTCGCTGCTGGCGCCCAGTATCTAGACGGCTCTGCGGGCCTGCAAAGAGTTCGCCAATGACGTTGTCGGTAGCCAAGGTGGAAGGGTTAATCAGGTCAGTCCACAAGTCGAAGGTGCTAAACATTTGATCATCTAGGAACTGCAAGTCTAGAGTAGGTGTCAGCAGGTTGGTATTCAGCGGCTGTTGAGTGTCGATAATGGACAATAAGTTGTTTGTGTTGGGGATCAGGTTAAAGGCGTCTCGTGGCTCTTCAACGGATGGCTGGACTTGTCCTGTGGGAGATGAGGTCCTCGTCCCAGAATCCTGGGCAAGTATCAATAAATTGTTCGTCTGACGGCCGATAGTGTGCGCGGCTCTGGGCTCTGTGCTGACCATGGAATCCTCCCCGTCGATGGAGGCAGTATTAGAGGTGGAAGCGCGACTCTGGCCAAAAGTACAGACCAAACCGCTTTCTTTACAGCGGGCACAGGGCCCCTCGGATGAGTGACACTTCATCTTCCGACGGCGGCAAGAGTCGCAGGCCACGACGGCCTTCTGGCGCTTTCGCGTGGGGGCGACATCATGTATTCGTAGGTGCCTCTGATAGACATCACGGCGAGCATAGCTTTTACCACACGCGGTGCACACAAAAGGCTTCTCCTTCTTATCTGCGGCGCCAGTTAGTAGGACTAGGCAATGCAAGGGACAAAATCCAGCCGGATAACGAGGAGGGGAGACTTACGGTTGAAGCAATGCCGTTCCAGATGGTCGCGTCGAGAGAAGGTTCGGCCGCATTGCAAGCATGATAGGTCCGGTGCTACGTCGGATGGGGGCATTCTCACTCACGGTAAGGAACAAGAGGAAAAACAAGTGCAAGAGTTTAAGAGGGGGCAGACTCCTGTGTGAGCGGTAGCATGACCTAGTAGCCGACCGATCCGCAAATGCCGGCGTTTCTGCACGACAAGCTTCATTTATACCAGTAACGTTCTAACTTTGTGCGGGGTACCCCGCTCCCCCAGCGCGGGGTTGCAAGGTTATAGTGCTCCCAGGTCTTGCATAAATCCCTGAAGCGCCCCCCTGCCTTGATTCAATAGAGGTCGGTCCACCATTATCAGGGCTTTCTGTGTTTACCTTTTGGTGTCCACATTATGGGCAGTGATGCTTCGAGCAATGGCTCCTTGCCTGGTATGATGAACTTTTAGTGACGTTACTGAGCCCTCCACTTACACCAAGTCTTGTAGATGGCTTTTATCCTCGACGGCGCGACTCTCATTTAGCTTCTGTTGGCCCCGACTCTTCCTTTCTCGACTTCTTCAAACAGTCTCTTATCCACACAGGACAGTATCGCCCTTCACAAGAAAGCTGCAACTTCTTCGACGATGCATCTGGGGCTTGCACTCCGCGGGCGCACAAGTACAACAGTGTTCCACAGTCCACAGACGAGCGCTCTCTGGTAAAGCTGCCCTATCCGTTGTCTCTGTTTGAGGATCTCCAAGACTTGTCGCCAGTCTCTGATCTTCACAACCTCGGCCAGTTCTTTCACTGCCGTGTCATGCCCTCGCTGCCGTTTCTCTCGACAGTGCAATCCATAGCTCGCGATGAGGAGAATATCTCCTTCTTGGTCCTTCTTTGCAAAGCCCTCCTTGGTGCTTCTTCATCCGACGATGACCAGGCGCGTGATAAGATTGGCGTTCTGTTGCGCGCGGGCTCTGCACTCATTACCGCGAGTGTCGAGGTTGACAATAGCTTAGGGAGGTCAATCGACTGGCACACTGCCGTGAGTTTCACCATGTCAAAGGTTGTCCTCTGTAATTAACAAACCCTCTAATCACCCTGTCAAGGGTATTCTTCTTGTCACATTTGGCTGCATGCAGGCAAATAGACGCATCTGGCGTCAGACGGACATCATCAACGGATATCTCCATACGGTAACTACTCTTGAAAAACATGGCCCATGAGTGTGGCGGAACACGCTGACTTGAAAGCTTCATGTTGCAGACGCTCTATCGCCTCGACCTTGAGGCATCCACGTCGCCTGGAGCAACGTCGCCCCAGGCGGATAGCAGAACAGCGGAGAGCAATGCGTTAGCGTAAGCCAGTCTTCCCTCAAGACATCGCAAAAGGAGCACAGTCGAAGCAGGCTGACTCAAAAAGCGCAGTTTAAGAAGGTTTTACTTCTTGATCGACATAATTCGGTCTATCCATTTCCACACTCCATCGACTGCAGACATCAATTGGACGTTTAGGCTTGGATTAAAAAGCGAGTACGATTTCAGGACCCTCTGTAACAGCCTGGTCGGGGAAGGCCAGGAGCTACCTCCGTCTTTATCTGAGGAAGAACACCTGCTTCTCCTCATCAATATCTTGTCAGACACCAATACCCTTCTTTCCACAATAGGAGCTATCACTGCCACGTATCGAGCAGTTGACGATCAAGAAGAAAGAATGCGTCGGCCAGATGCGCGCGCATCTGCTTTGGATAGATCCCTATTGACGTCAGAGAGGATGTCCAAGGTCATGCTCGAACAATACAATCCGAATGTCCCTTTTACGGCAGACTACGAGTTCAATCGTACGAGAAGACATCTCGCCCGTGCATTGGTCGCATGGGAAGCATCGGCTAGCTCAATCGCAACATTGAATTTGACAATCTGGCCACTCTTCTACTTCTGCAGGCTGCTTCTAGAAGCAGGGCCTGTTATCTACAAGCTCCCAGGAGTAGCTGGATATATGCCAGAGGCCTACGGGCAGCCACAATCCAGTCAGGTTGAACCTGAGAAACTTGGCATCCAGTTGAGCGAGCAGTCTCTCCAGGCATCACTCAAGATTCTGGATTCCATTGAGGCCAGCAAACAGCACAAGTCGTCAGCAGAGCCTGTCTCGTGCCAGCCTGTTTGGTATCCTCTGGCTCTGTTTTACGGAGCCTTGGTGGTATGGGGCCGCATGTTGGAGGACAGGAGCTCCCAGCCAGTGCAACCACCTTCGAGCCTTCTTCTTGCTCCGCGGGGATTTCTCCGCGTTTTTTATGCAGAGCTTGATAACTTGAGGAATCAATGGTCATGTGCTGGAGATATGGCCGAGATTATTCAAAATCTAATACACTCGACATAACTTCACTGACCTTACTTACGCTAGTTTCGGGATTGCCCTGCAATGTTGAACCAAGCCTTGGGATGTTATGTGAGAATCTAGAGGCCCTATGTAGGTATAATACAATCTTAAATAAGACCCACAGGACGTACATGTTCAAGGCCTACCTTACTTAGGCAGGATAGGTCTTTTTGTACCATCCCTCGGCATCACCTCCTTCAACAATAACTTTCCTATCCTTGATCAGCCACCGCCCCTCCTTGTCCCGTGTCACGATATCCTCCCACCTCCCCCAATGATCCACGCCACATAGATGTGTGGTGGCAAAGAAGAGAGATTGAGTATGTGCCTCATTCGCATTCACGAACTGAATATCGATACTGGTGATGTGGTGGCGAATAAAGTCGGGGTTGTTGCCCTTGACAATATCTAGAAGATTGGCAGGACGCACAACGGAGCCATCGGGCAGCCTGAAGAAGCCATTGCTGTCAAATACAGCGGCCATCTTCTCAATCTGGGGGCTTTCGTGCGCCAAGACCGCGTAGCGATGGAACAATGCCACGATTTCGCTCCTGGCCACGCTCCGGGCTACGGAGCCGGGCTTGTTGAAATCGTCCATGGAAGGGATAGTGAGGAGTTTTTCTGTGTATGGGACTGTTCAGTATGTTACTCTCTGAAACTCGGAGTGTATTAAACTTGGTAAGGAGATCACGAAGAATTTGAGACGAATTCCATATATCTCACATTAAGCAGCGTGTCATATAAATCTAGAATGCCATGGTTGTTGGAGGTTGGAGAAAGGTAAAGAGGTATAAATAGATCACGTCAATATACCGGCAGACAAACCGGCCAATCGGGAAGCCCAAATGACGACTTGCTCACGGCTCGGATGTAGTGGGGGACAGAGCGAACAGTAGCGGTTCAAGCTTAGGGATTGTCTTTGAGGGTTTTATTAACACAAACAGGTTTGTCGGACCTTGTGCTGTTGATAATATTCTAGGTTAAAGCTCAGTATCAGGGTTTTAGATAAATAATTCAAAGCTACATAGCTAATAAAAACAAAGATTGCTTATGTAACTTCAACATTGCACTTGTGTAGATTGTGTTTAAGAGACTATAGCGGACTTACTGTCTCTCGGGACCGGGCGGGGGTAGGGCAAGGATAAGGTGTCCAGTCCTGCCCCACGACACGAATTGTTGGAGCTCTTTTACGGCCTAGATTAAACGGAAGTTCAATATCTGGCCCAATTAAAATATACCTACCGTACTTCGGCTTTTTGAGGTGGCGGGGCATCCCGCGGCCCCTCCACAGTTTCCCTGTTAAGATTGCGGAGTATCCCGCGGCTATACTTGCATAAACCAGGCACCTAATGTTACAACAGCCCAGCACAGCTCTAGTGTAGAACGGGGCTTATAGTGCATAATACTGCTGCAATTAGCAGTAGTCCCACCCTTTTGCACGGTGTCACAGTGGCTAAAAGTTTTACATCTAGACTTAGTTACCCTGGAACAGGCTCACAACCACAGGCCCGGCCCACTCACGGCGCCGACTGACAGCGTAGCTTAGTTATGCATACTAGCTAATTAGGAAGTATTAGGGCAAGTTAAATAACTTGCATTTAACTTCTTAATTAGACATTAAAGAAGGCTTTATAGATTCCCTTATAAATCCTAGGAATTATACTTTACATTGAGCAACAGCATAAGTGGCATTTGTGGAAAACAGGAGAGGAAGATACCAGTTTGGACCATATAATGAGATATGAGTCTCAGACTCTTTCTCCTTTGTTTCTATGGTATTCGAAAGGATAGGCCAAATCTAACTCCTGCGTGCAATTTTTCTCTATATAATCAGAGCACTATATCATATTATGACAATATTAACAGCTGCGGCACGATTAGGATTGACATTTTGATTTTGCCTCTGGTTTCCTCCCTGGGCAGCCCTCTGCAGTTGCCCCGGGTTAGGAACAGCATTTGCGTTGCCGTTATTATTCCCTTGAAGATGGTAGACCCTTCCATTAGCCAACCTCCTCTCCCTCATTGGCCTTCTCTCCCGGTCCTCCTGGGCTTGAGCCTGAGCCCGAGCCCGAGCCTGGGCCTCATCGACTTGAGGTTGGCGATATGCCAACACGCCACCTGCCGCTACCCCGGCAGTAACGGATACGACGCTTGCCAATGCTGCAGGGGCTCCTAACCCTACAAGCGCGGCTCCAACCACTATTCCGGCTCCAACCCCGCCTCCGAGGATTTTACCCGCCTTCAACCTTATCAGTTCTTGTTTTATTTTGTTCAAAGTTTCTCGTATCGTGCCTTCCGGGTCAACCCAATTGACTGGGTCATTTGCACAGTAAGAGTAGGTGTTGGGTCCGTCGACCGTTCCAAGAGGGTCTGGGGACAGCCATCGCCCTAGATGTGGGAGGTAGTATCGTGCGCCGCAGTGATAGAAACCCGTTTCTTTGTCCCGGTGGTAAGCCGCGAACCGATAGGCACTGGGAGCTTTGATATCGGCTCCGAGGCTGACAAAGGTGGACGTGCCAAAAGGTGAGTACTCTTCATAGGACACTACGCGAGCCTCGTTGTCCACCTCGATGTTGGAACTCAGACTGTACCTTAGTAGTGTCGGAGACGAACTCTTCCCATCTTCTGTTTTCTCGGCTATCGCCACATGACCACCGCCTTTTGAACCGTTGCCTATCAAAGACTTTGCTGTTTTGGTTGATATACTGCCGTCACCAGTGTACTTGACGAATATCTCAACGTCATCAACAAATATTGTCTCTTTGAGCTTGGAATCGGCTGGTTTCTCGGCAGTCGTACTTCTCTCCGTAACCTTGCGTATTCTATTCCCATTACAGTCGTAGACATACCATGTTGTTTCTGGTACTACGTCACCACTCATGACCCTTTGTTGGGAAATGGCCTTTGGCCTGCCTGTGCAGTCCCACTGAAGCCGCGAGAATCCCGGGAGAGATGTTATACATCCCTTTTTAAATGTTCCATCATTAGATACGTAGCCATATCTTTCGGTGCGGCCTGATATACTGGTAGCACTCAATCGGTTTCCAAATTTGTCAGGCTCAACTAGGCTTGGCTCTTGGTAGGTGTATGTTCGAGTCCACCCAGCAGTTTCAGCATCCGCCACGTCATGACGCATCTTCAGAATATTATCTGAATCATCATAAGTGTACGTCTCCGTATACGAGGCTACCTCTTGACCATTGGTCATGGTCAGTCCCATCCCAGCCAGCGGGTTTGCACGATTGGTATGCGAGCTGGAACCTTTGCCAGAGACCAACTCCCTACCAGTGGCCTTGACCAACCGCCCCAAAGAGTCGTACCAAAATTCAGTTTCTGGTCGTACCAGCTTGTTTCTGTAAGAGATAGCCTTTTGTGTGCCGTTTATGGTGAAGACTACTCGGTTCATGATGTCGTAGGTGTATGAAATGTCTTCCAGTGTGGATCTATCCCGTCGAATCGTCTTCTTCGTCAATATGTGGCGCGTAGCCAGATCGTACGAGTACAACGTAGTGGATCCATTGCCATATGTAATACTTGTGGGAAGATCGTCTGCGGAGTGTATGGCATTAGAAATGATGACCTTCCAGTCTTTATCCGCTGGCTCCTTGGTTTTTACTCCAATGACTCCTCCCTTTAGATTGAATACACTGCGTGTCCGCCTACCCAAGGCATCCGTACGTAGGAAAGGCCGATCTAAGGCATCATATGAAGTCATGGTCTGGTAGATTGTTGATTCCCTCTCGACATTGCCATCCCAGTCAATAACCCCCTTGTAGTCAGCAGCCAGTTGCAACGTCTGCTGAAGGATGTTCCCTTTGAAGTCGTACTTCAAAAAGCTGGTTACCCCTGATTGATCATGAATAAATGCAGGCTTTCCTCGCAGATTCTTGTCTTCAGCATCTGCCTCGCCTTCTCCATACGCCGTTTCAGACCATAGGTACTCGGTTGCATTGATGCCTTCTCGAACTCGTACCTCCACCTTCCGACGTAGCTCATCGTAAAAGGTGTGCCACGTGACCTTTTGATCATCGTAACGGATTATTTCTTGGCCCAAACAGTCATAAAGGAATCCCTCCGAGCCCACATCCATGCCAGAGACAGAAATGCGATGGCCTTGTCGATCGTATTGGCTTTGTTGCACCAAGCGTTCGGGGGCATCTATCTCCCGGACTTTCTTCCCGCTTGAATCGTACTCGGATTTAAAGGTACGTGAAATTTCCTTAGAAGTTTGAACACGGACGATTTCTCTCTCATGCGCGTCCAAGTGTGAAACTGTAGGAGCTGTCATGTCGCAAACAGCTGATATCATCGCGAGGACTCGGGCTGGTACTTCTCCGTTCTGGCGAAGTTCAATCCACGATGGACAAAATATTGTAGATGGTAGAGAACTAAAACAGGGGCCAATTTCCGGGTCCAATCGTGGGTCAGCGATACTGATCGTATCCCCAGGGAGGTGTTCTGTCTTTGACCATGCCGTGAGTATCGTTTTCGACCACGCGTGGTCCGGGTATAAAACGCCACATTCGCGACCAAGAGGGTCGATGAACTTGATTGTAGCTGGAGAATCAACACTCAAGTGACTTTGGTACAAATGGTCCGAGGACATAAACGGGTGATGAGTCTTGAAGATATTCCCATCCATGTCGTAAACAGTGCTGTCATTAATGCACCACTCTTGGGGTTCGTCCCATGAAACAAGAGTGGATGTTTGGATCTTGGAGCCATGGCTATTGAAGTATGTAATAGCCACGGTGATATCGTAAGAATGAGGTTCAGTATTGGATTGACTCAATGCATGTTCAGTTTGTGAAAGTTCGAGCAGAAAAGGTGGAACTTTTTGTCCGCCATCCTCAAGGATCTGATGTGAGAAGATCCAGCGTTTCCCCCAGTCACCAAGTAGCTCCCTTACAGCAGGCCTTGTTGGTCGGAATATGACTTCTCGCAAGGTGGATTCTGGAACAACCATGGGGACTTTGGTGTCCACCTTGTCTCCCGCCACCTCATCGACCTTGCCCATTCTAGACATTGCTGTGACGTTTCCAAAAGCATCGAATCCAAACGAAGTCCTGTTCCCGTTCATATCTGTAACAGCTGCCGGTTTCAAGGCACTGTAACTATTGATCGCTGCTATGATGTTTCCGAGAGTGTCGACAACGTTGACAGGTAGAAAGCAATGTGGGTCCATTTGGATGTTTGACTCGTTGCCAAACGGGTCAACCTCGATGTTTGCAGTGAAAAAACACTCCCTAGCTCGAAGAAGCTCCGAGTCTCCTAGTTCGCAAGAGTGATGCTGGCCAAATCTTGTGAGCGAAGACGGTATCCACCAGCTGCCATCTCCATCGATGTCACAGTATCCGCCTTCATCTCTAAAATCGGCCAATGACGCATCCGACATTTGTTTGCCATATGCCATCCGCAAGTCCTCTTTGTCCAGACAAAGATCAAACTGTTGGTCGACGACAACAGTTCCCGGTTCAACGAGGCCTGATATGAGACATTTGTCGAGGTTTGCGCTGCGATAGAAAACTCGGGAAGCGTTACCTCGAAGTACTTCAATATTACCAGGGGTTGATGATTCACCACGCGAAATACCAAGCACACCCGGGGGGTCATTTCTTGCAGATACAATATCAACCAAGGGAGATATTGGCGGGTTCAGCACTAGTAGCTCCTCTGTACTTGCTATCAAGGGCTTGTAGAAGACAGTCTCGGAGTCAATAGCGTTTGTATACGAGGTCTCTGTATAGGTCACCTCGTGGCGTTGCTGTAAATTACGACTTTGGGTGTCCTGCAATGAGCTCTTTCTTTTTCCATAAAGAATTTTGGCTGATTTTGTGGTGTCTCCATGCGAATTCTTGGCTAGAATGAGAGTGTGTTCGATGCGTGGGTCATCACTCTCCCGTTCGTACGTGATGGAGACTGATTCGCGTGGTGAAATCCGAAATGAGCCAAGGTTATCTTGACCACGAGGCTCGATCAGCGTTTCAATATCGTATGTGGTTTCTTTTACATCATATGGTATTGTCTCCTTGGTTGTCCCATCCAGCCCGTACGTCTCCACGCGGACCTCCAAACCTCGAAGAGCTCGGTACATCTGATCGCGAGTAGAATATTTTAGATCTTCTGGTATCGTCGTTCGTACCCCTACTTCGCCAAACACACGATCCGGGACCAAAGAATCCTGAGGACTACCAGTATGAAACCACATTTTCTTGTGTACCTTTGCTGTGCGAAACACCTTGGCATTGGCTTGTAACATTATTTCATCATGCTGCCAGCTTTCAATCATACCAAAGCCTCGGAACTCTCGTTCACTGCCGTCGTAGTAGCCATTATGGTATGCATATTTGGTGATGCGTTTTGAGGCAGCAAACATGTCCCGCTCAACAACCCTGGATATTACGTGCACTGGAAACGGAATGTTTGTCTTCCATGGCCGACCGGCTCGCTCATCTCTCAAGAAGAATTTGGTCGATGAGGCGTATGAGAACTTCATCTCCAAGCCTCGTCCATCAGACATTGAGGTGAGAAGATGGGGCTTTGTTCCAGCAGAAAAGTCAAGAAAGCGAATGACTAAATCGCTCGTGCTGTCGCCGTCCACTCCGGTCCAGCAAAAACTGGTGGTCCCGTTTCCGTGTATATCAAGCGTAAAGACAGTTGATATTTGGTTAATATCCGGGAATTGAGCAACAAAGACTCCTTCGCTCCATGAATTACCCGCTTGGTTAAAGTAAATCATGACACCTCCACCATGCTGGACGTATAGCATGTCCTTTGTTCCATTGCCGTCAATATCAAGTAGATGTACGCGCTCAAAGGAGAAAAGATCGCCAGTGTCCATGACAGGCGGGTTATGCATAATCACCTCTTCCCCGAAGTTCCCGTGTCCGAGATTTGGCCAATACGAGACGCGTCCATTAGACACATGGACAATGTCCTCCATACCGTCGCCGCACATGTCAGCTAAGTATGTCATATTGTAGTCATTGGCCAACAGAAGGCGCGGATATGTGGACTGAGCAGGGGATTGGCATTGTCGCAGAAAGCCAAATCCTTTCTTTCCTAAGGATTCCCGCCATACCATGTCGCCATTCCCGCCTGTTGCCAGGATATCACTAGTACCACTTCCTGTTAGGTCTACCTTTTTCGATGAATCCTTGTCGAACCTTTCAGTAGGTATGGATTCAAACTCCTGTAAAGGCATCCACCCACCGCTGGTTGCCTCGTTTCGGCGCTCGTAATAGCCGTAATCGCGACCCTCCTTATCAATCATGACCAAGGCCTGTCTCCCACTGCCATCTAAGTCTTGCAATGAAGTCTTGGAGTGATCCACTACATTTGGGATAGTAGGTAGTCGCTTCACCATTCCAAATCCATCCAAGAGCTCGGGGTCGCTCTCAGAGTCTGACTCGGATGTGTCGCCAGAACCCTTCGAGTGAAGAGCAGTTTCATTTCTCTGGTAGTACCAGGAGCCTTGAGTTTGTACGAGCAGTCCTGGAGACCCGTCTCCATCAAGATCGACCCAGCGAGTAACAGTGTCGGAGGACGAAACAGGGAGTGTTTGGAGGCAACGGGGCTTAATGCAATCAACATGTAGACTCTGTATGTCTGGAAGCTCAGAGTATCCAATTTTGAGCGGCGCGATGCTCTCGGTATCATATTGTCCGGTAGTTGGGTTAAATAAATGGCTACTTCTGGTGACTGATCTCAACAGTGTGCATGTTGGCCGCTCATCATATGTCAATGACATTGAAGATACCAAATAATCTAGCTGGCCAAGTTCGTTGGGGAAATGGTGAAACATCAGTATTCTTCGGCAGAGTCGGTATGTTCTAATTTCAAATCCAGCTCGAAGCGACGAGAATGGATCCGGTCGAACACTCCACGTCCCAGAATCTGTCGTTTTAGGAAGAATCATGTTGTGTTCTCCATAGTCAAATATCAGCTCATAAAGCCAAGTAACTGCTTGGATGGACGTGGGGTTGATGTCCCAAGTCTCTAGATGACGACAAGGACTTGCATTTCCGTACTTGATGTACTTGAGGTAGCGTGCACGGCTCCTTATTGAGTCGTCTCTACTCATTTCGCAGGTTGGTAGGTCTCCATTGGGACCCAAAATGCCGGCCCCATCTTCAGACTTGTAGACATAGCTGATGGCGTTCCCAAACGGATCATACGACTCGCACAGTAACCACGAAAATACACGTTTGTGCCCATCTCGCACTTCGAAAATTCTGGAAGAGTCATCACGGCCGTATATCTTGGTTACATTGTCGCCGGAAATTGTTGTCCAAAAGGAATCTCCCGCATCGTCAAGACTTGTCCACTTCTCGAAGCGTAGCGTCTGATCGCGTTCCGTTCGCAGTTTATATTTCAAGATTTTGTAGCCTGTTGAACTTCTTTCCTCAGTACTAGACACTAGTACAAGATCATCCGAGTCGGTTGCAAAGCCGTTTTCATCTGAGAGATATTGCGGAATGCGATGCGAATTTTGTCTCGTAATGCTCTGTGCTGACAAGTGCCATCCTATACCAAACGGCCCATTCCCTTTACCCGAATCATATTCAAGGTTAATATCGGGATTAAAACCATTGCGACCAGGTGTTATTGGCAATGGTATTGTCAATGAAAGGGTTCCTTTGGATGGATTCACGTTGAACCTTTGATCAATAGATCGCAAGGCGCCTCCACCCTTTCCGGTAATGAAGTCTGCCACATCTATACGTGGTATTGGGTGAGACGGAAACGATGAATTTCCGTCACTTGGGACGACGCCCTCTGCTTTTGGCTGTGCTATGCCGGATCTCGGAGAGGATTCTTCAGCCACGCCCTGTGAGGCTTCTGCTTCCAACGAAGCCCATTGTTGGGCCGGTTGAGGAAGCAATTGATTTGAACTGAACGTATGAGCCATGGTCAGGTTACGGGAATGAGGGGACCAAATTGTGACCAGCAAGTGTCCAACTGCCTAATGCTTTCCACTGGTATCATATTACGCCAAGAGGGTATTTGCAGAAGGGGCTAGCGCTGCCAGCTCCTCACTCCACAGCGCATGGTACTGGTGGAGAGCTGGATCGCAAATGTGACTAACCCGATTCTGCTTGAATATTGTCAATAAATCGAGGGCAGCAAATAGTGCCTCGTAAGCGCCAGGACAGGGAGGGGGTGTCATTTAATGCCTGCCGTACTTTCAAGGGTCTCATATTCAGGAAGGGGGTATCTTCGCTTTCAAATGGGCGAATTTCGTGTGCAACTGACACGTGAGTGCGTATCAAATTACCTTCGGAGTTGGCCGACGATGTGTGGTGGTAAGCTTGTCGTGTAGAGTGTATCTTGTCCCACACACACCTTCGCGATAGGCACAATTTATTTTAGTCTAGTGCGCTTGAAATTTTATGCATATTCCTAGTTGAAAAGCCATCAAAACAAAATGATGCACGTTTTGTACTCGATCATTTTCTGCTGTGAAAAATTCGACCCCTGTATTTACCACCTACCCTATAGCATCATTATTTTGTCAGAATGTTACGTTCCATTGCTGTCTTTGGGCTAAATAGTAGGTAATTCAGTCCTGTTTTTTTTTTTTTTTGCTTTTACTGAATATGTGTCAACAAAGGACTGAGGGTGCGTGCCGTTAATGATTCAACTGACATTGAAGACTGCGTCAGATTGATGGTGGTTGCGCCAGCTTTCTTCTTCACTTGACAAGTATTTCAAAGGACGAAGCCAGACAGATATAGAACATTACTTAATTTGAAGTTTAATGATACTTTAAGTGTCACCACCAATATAAATACAACTAGATTCCCTAGGTCGGCCAAAAATGACACATTCTATGAGCTGTATCCCAGTCCACGAAAACGTGAAATGAAGCCCCAAGAATTTGACTGGAAACTGGCTCTCATAGTGGCATATTTACAATCTTGATTGGCTTAAAGTATGGCCCAGCCATACTAAGGACGTATCCAAAGTAGATAAGTTTGAGTGCGGCTCTTTTGGTCACCCTTGAAGCTGATAAAGGAGCTCATGGTCTCAGTGTTGCCATCCTTCAGGTCAAGATAGCACGAAGAGTGCTTGACGTTGCGGAATCTAAAAAAGCACAGGGTGTCAGCGATAGTAGAAAATTAAAGAATGTCAGGAAGTATTATGCACCTAACGGCTACGCCTTCAGTGGGATTGCGAACATCACAACCTTCGAGGTACCACTGAGCGCTTTCGTCCCACACATCACCGGCTTCGCATTCAAGAAGAGTATCGTGACCTGCGAGACATATTGTCAGCCCGGAATGGACGTTGCCCGCGTTAATAATCACCGTTTGATATGATATGGCGATCATTGCCGGAATTTTGGATCACGACTCGAGTATCGTGGAATGGGACAGAAAGAATTTTCCAAATTTGATTTGGATTGGTTTCCCATGTTCCGTTTCGTCTTCCATGATGAATTGAAATCAGCTCTTGCAAGTTGCCATAGCCAGCCACAAACACGTCGTTAACCGTAGAGAACCTACATTGCCCAAACTGGGGGTCGGGTGCCACCGCCCGCTCTAAGGTCAACATATGGACCGTTCTCAATTTGAATATTGCATTTGAACCGAAGCTTAAGGCCCGGCGGAGGTGCAGTATCACCACCCATGTTGAGGATTGATGAGAAGAAGGAGAATAGGGCGCGCAGGCTGGTATTGGCAGTAGAAGGCAAACAAGTACGACTGCGTGACGTGGTGTGGACTGAAAGGACAAGCCTAAGCGTATATAACTACAGGCCGAAACCGGGGTTGGATGGGGATAAAAGATCGGTGCTATTGTTTTCGCCTTTAGCTAGCTACAGCGGGTGTGAGAATAAGCGTCAGCACGCTGGGAAGATGCAGAGAGATGGCAAAACTGGCACCACCCCCCTGGTTCGGCGGCTAAGCACCTGACCAGGTCCCATCTGGAGCGGGCTGGAGTGGACCGACCCGATTTAGAAGTTCGTGTTATGTGCCCGCACCCTACAGGATGAAAACATCTGAGGCCTATCGTTAGTGTGCTGCTAATTCCTGCAACCTATCCGCTTGGGTGCAGAAACTTGCATTTCAGCCCCAGACGACCCAGCCGCAATATTTTGGGTTTTCGCATAGGAGAGAATAATTGGACACGCGGGCCATGACCTGCCAACATCGATCCCGTTAACATCCACTAGACTATGCGCGACTTGTGCTGTAGTTGAGAGAAAATAGGTTGCTGTCTGAATTCCAAATTCAACCACTTGCGAAAGCCTTAAGGTTGGATGTTCAATGTGACTGAAATACATTCTGTGTAATTACTTGGCGCCTTAAGGTCTTGCTCTTATCTTCTTTAATTGTTTTTTCTCGTTCATTATCTATTTTTCCTTCGTTTCAAGATAAACGGATAAACTTGACATTCTAGCTGGTAGGACCACTAAACCATGCAGAACTTGGAATGTGGAAAACTCCGGTTTTGGTCTTGGCGCGCGGCAGCAAATCTCCAGGCTTCTTGCTCGATTATCGGTGTTTCCACGACGATTGGGGGTTCTTCCCCACCCCTAGCCAGACTATTGACAATAGCTCGCCAGAGGCTAGCACCACTCGGCCCGCTGGGGAATCCTAGTGTGACATCCATGTTCCGTGGTGTGGCGAGTGAGATTGGCGCGTGGCCGGGTTAGTCCACCACCTTAGTGCAGAACTAGCGGCGTGGAAGAAACCCAGCTGACGGATCCTTGCAAAGATGAGAACACAGGGGCCCGCAGCACCCTACCACTTTTGTTTCTTAGCCGCGACATTGTTCTCTCGCCATCAAAATGCGTCACTCGTCTTCTGTATGTATGTAGCGAAGCGGATTGCCCAAGTTCGTTTCATTGTATCCATCAACCTTCACCATGACCGGCTACGAAAGATCGCGTCACACCATGCTTCTCGACACGCCCAATGGAGGTTGCATTGACAAGGTCGTTGCTTTATCCCAGGAGACCATAAACTCCAATTTTGAGGGCATTTATAATGAAAATCCTCTTCTTCAAACTATTGACTATGACGGAGGAGAAGAGGATGTTCAGTTCAAGGCCGATTTGGGTCCACCGAGAATCATTCTGAAGGTCGACTCCACTAACTTTGATACCGTGTTTCTCGTCATCTCGTAAGTTGATGCTTTTTTCTTCAAAATTACTTTTCCATGCATCCATGTTGACGAAATCTAGTATTAAAAAAGGGCACCTCAAAGTCGCTGGTGTTCCTAGGCCTTTGGACGTGACTGGCTGGGCTTTTGCATTTGAGGTTTCACTCACCGACATTACTCAGGACTACATCCAGAGTACCCGAGAAAATGAGCACTCTAATAATGCGCAGCATGGAAAGAATACCAGAGTTTTCCTACAATATGGAGATTACTCGATTCAGCGATTATACGCGGCACTTTGGAGTAAGTCAACGAAGCAGCAGTTTTCTCCTCCTCTTTCTTTTTTCCTTTTCTTTCATTTCTTTCTTTCTTTTTTCTTTTCAAAAGGCACATAGATTGACTTGATTAGCTGCTCCATGGGTTGGACTGAACCATGATCTTACACATTGTGGTCTGGATAGCAACAATAAAAAGTACCCCTTCAACTCTTGGAAGAAGGAGAACCTCAGCTTGGAAACCGCAATTGGCACTGCATTGAGACACTGGTGGAGAGGCAAAAAGGGTATTCAATTCGACCTTCTCGAATCGAATACACGCAGCGATATCCAACAGCCATTTGGTAAGCTCATTTAAACTTAGTTAACCGCGCCTATACTGATGAAATAGCAGCTACATATCCTATGTTTGCCAGGACGTCTAGCTACCAGACATCCGAGTTTGGGCCAACAACTGGCCACGATGGTCTTTGCGGACACAACTGCCTAGTGTTCTACGAGGACGTTAATGGTGAGGGGGGCTCAAAAGAGGCTCTGTCAACATTGAAATGCAATCTGTCCATGCCCGTGTCAAGTAGGAATGGCCACAACAAGGTTGAGGGAACATTTGCCCTTCATCGCAAACGCCTATTCGAGAGGGGCATACTCCCTCATTTAGGGAACCTTTGTAAAGCTTCTGAGATCGTGGTTTTGGAGCCGACTTATTCGATAAATGATAAATGGAGACAAGTACTGACACCAAACTACGCTTTGAGTGAGGACACAACAACAGCCTTTAACTTCGAGGAAAGAGGGAATCGTTATATATGGACAAGATCCCACGGGAATAGCGGATATTACAAGGCGAAGCAGTACAAAAGAGCAGATGGAGTTGTGGTTGGATACAGCCGACATGATATTCAATGTACGTTTGACTGGTCCAGCTCCGTATTCAATTTGAGGCTCACAGTCGATTGCAGCAACCGCCGAGGTGTCAGTATGTTGGCTTCCTGACCAGCCAATATTGCAAATCGAAGGTACAACGACATACCTTTACCACCTAGCCTTTGCCGATGACGTTGACTTTGAGGTTAATGAGGCTACCAGAAAGTAGATGCCCCCAGTATGTCTACAATTGGATCTTGCTGACGTGGACCCGATAGATATGTCGTTGAGCTTTCGTGGCAGATTCAGTATTTATTTCTTTCAAGCAATGATCAAGCAGTAACCATTCAGCTGCTCCAATGCTCGCCTGATTATAATTTCAAAGTGGATAAGTCCGATCTTGCCGGATCAGATATGCAAGGCACGACCCTGCAGGACATGACTAAGTTCATGAACGCAATGTCTGAAGGAATTACGCAGGCAATCAAACTCACAACTGAGAGTCTGTTGAGCAAAGGGCTCAGAGGCTGTGGTCCAACTTTAGATGTTGGTTCTGGCAGGCCTAAGGCTCTCAGCTTTTTCTTTGGAAATCGGGGTCACTTGCTTGCAGAACTTGCCTACTCTCCCATGTAAGTTTGATTCCAAGAGTTTGTACTAGCCTTACTGACAGACTGTCCAGACCTGCTGGCACTAAAATTACCGTTGCAGAGGTGAAAGACCAGAAGCCACACGACAAAACGACTTCTTCCGGTGACCATGAAACTGAGAAGCCTTCTCAGCCTTTGGAACCAAAACTCCGATTGCATTGGAACCACCATATTACGTACGATGGAAAAGAAAGACTGGTCAATATGAAGGTCTCCATCTTTAACCCAACGACGTCCACGTTATACTTTGAGTATCTCTCACTTCTCACCAATCTGAACAGCCAGCAGCAATCCATATTTAATGGGAGCGATTTTGTTTATCAAGGACCTACCACAAGTCTCAGTCAGGATGAAAATTCAGCAGTGAGCAACATGTCCAAGAATGACATTGGTTCAGCTTCAACCACCAAAATGGATAGCACCGGGCTTGCTACTATCGCCAGCAACCTGGAAATCAAGAACATCCTTCAACCGTTGGCAAAGAATATAGATGTGGGAGATGCACAAGATGAAGACCCATGGAAGGAACCACCTCCCATGATCTCATCCCCTGAGGAAGATCCTGCAGGAACTACAGTTATACCACCTGTAGAACCAACGCTATATGGAGGCAACACTTACTGGGTTTCTCAAGAGAATGTGAAAGATGCGGTTGTCACTGTTGAGACCAGTGGCTCGGAAAGGCTGGCCAAGGTGGGCGTCTGGGGGAACACGCATCACCTCAAAAGGTTCTCTTTTCCGCCTGGCGCCAAACTCACCATCACGCTATCTGGCGTTGGACAGCCTGGCAACTATCCCTACGTAGTCCATGAGAGTTGGAAAGACGGAAACGAAGAAGAGTCGGCCCCGAGCATAGGGGGCGCGCAGCAGAGATTCGAGGCAGAGGTCAAAGGAGAAGATCCCTGAGTGGCCCCCGTCGCTTATAGAGGGATTATATTTACAGGCTATCTAGTTGAAGAGAGTTGGCTGTTATTACTTACTAGTAGCTAGTGCAGTAATGTCTCTGTAGTAATGTGTAGCTTCAAGGTTGATCGAGAAAGATCTTTGTCGCGTCGTCCATGCAGCCCGGTGTGAAATGCGGTAGCTAGCATCAGCGATCGATACTACTCTCCAACGGAGCTGGCACGCAGAAGCTATCAAAAAATAAGCAGACTTGTCAGAATGCAACAGCGATTACAATATCTTGTCACGCGAGACCTCACGGCTGGCCATATTTAACCCGCGCATGCATGGAACTATTAGTTATTGTGGGAGAAGTGAACTGGGGTCATCCGAGCTATTGTTCCTAAGCGACATAGGGAGCATACGTAATCATGCTAGCGCTGGCTTGGCACGACAGGGACGGGGTGAGCCTAGTCTGGACGGGTTCCCCACTCAATAGTTTCGAGCGGCACGCTGGCAATAGTCTCATGCGGCCCGTGCTAGGCTGGGCTAAATATTGGGAAGGGCTGAAGACTAGTTATACGAAATGGACAGTCCAAAGTGGTTTGGCTTTCATGTTGCTGTCAGCTGGTGGCTATCAATTGAGAAATCAGGGGACTGCCGGTGAACCCAACTTTGAGGCTTGCTATGTCCCATGGCTGCCCTGGAAACCCACATCTCACTTGTGCATATTACCCTATCTTTCATCTTCGCACCGCCGCTTGTATTAGCAGCATTATACCTAACATCGCGGTGACGCGGTTTTTTCCAAAAAAAAATTGACACCAACACCATAACAATCATGCCTCCGGTTCAACCTAGCCTTTCTCGGCGAGCCGCATTCTTTGGTCTAACTCATGGAGTTCTCCAACAAAACCCACAGCTATCCACGAGAGTCACCACAGCCGTCCAAACTGGGAATAAAGAGCTGCAAGATGTCATTGATGAGCTTCAACAAGAGTCTGGTGTCGCCAGAGACGACATTGACCGACTCAGGTTTCTCCAGCAGATCATCGATCTCACTGAAACCGATCCCCAATTAGTGAATGAAACCTTCAAAGGTGGCCATGTATCATCGATGCAAGATGTAGTAAGGAAATGGTATGGTAAAGGGGTAGATGCCGATAAAGAGCAAGTGTCCAAAATTCGGACTCTGTTGTTCAAATCTCAGCCGATAAAAGTCTTATGCCAACTCGTTCAATCAAACGAGTGGCCTGTTGGGAAGATTAAGGAAGTGTTATTGACGGTCTTGACACAATTTGACGCACAAGAGAAATCCGCCCGGGAAAATAACCTGTCCAATTTCTTCCAAGAATGGCTTGAGCAGAATCCGTCACAATCGGATAATGAGATTAATTCTCAGGCTATGGAGTTTCTCAAGTCTTTTCAGCGGCTTGCTGCTTTTGTTGCCTTTCCATTGGAAATTACATCTCTAATTAAAGCAAAGTTTAACTCGGCACAAGACATCGCATCTACCTCAGTGGAGCGATTCCAAAACTTGATGAGTGGAGCGATGGATCAAGGGCATGCCATCGCGATCCATAACGCTGCCACCATGATTGGATATCGAAATGAAGAAGCCTGGATCTCTCTATTGAAAGAGAAGTCGAAGGGTTTCAAGGCTTTGGAAACAGTTGAAAGCCCGAAACAATCCCCGCCAAAAACAACGTCGGGAGCCATGTATAACATGACGGACATGTTTCAGCTGGAGTCAAGAGAGCTTGGCGATGGGTATTCTATTACAAGTCTTTCGGCCTACTTTGTTGACCTACTCCGGTATCTCCAGTCTCTGAAATGCTACGGAGCAGAAAGTCCAAAGGCTCTCACATCCACGTTGTATGAGAAACTTCTGGAACGCCGCCCAGACTTGAAAGACATCCAGCTTTCTTACGAAAATGACACCAAGCTTGTTGATTACATAGACCTTGCAAATGAGGTTATGGAGTCCTATATTCTTTATATCAGCAGGCTACCTAAGGGAAACAATGCAACGGGCGCTGTTGTAAAATCCTCGAGCAAGATAAAAGCTTTTAACTCTCCGCTAGGGAAGGAAGACAACGGGCTTCCCAACAAGCAACTCAACACAAACAGAAGCGTCTATAAGGATCATCTCTCAGGGCAAATGTATCCTCTTACTAGTTTCCCATTCAACCATGCTTTAGAAACAGTGCGATCGCTCATGTCTTCTCTGGGGTCTTCTCGAGGCGAGGTCTTCCAACTCTTCCGATCTGAAAACAAGGCTGTTTCGAAAGTATTAACCAAGAGCGAAGCCGATGTGTTCAAATCAAGACCTGAGTGGAGACGAACCGTCGAAAGCTTTCTTGATAGGGCATTCGCAGCAGAGACGTTGAATCTGTCACATGAAGACTTTCTTGCCATTACCAACGAGTCATTCTGGCCTTCATCAAGCATCGAGGTCTTTCTGCAATCATCCTTACAAAACTATGTTTCCAAACGCAACGCATCATTTCACGTCTCTAGCTCATGGGGCTATTCCGTGTCCGATTGGGCCAAGTATAACTCTGTCCAAGGGAATGCCTCCAATGAACAGTTGGCAACCCAGGCCATGCTGGATGATGTCCATGGCATAGGTCTAGCCTTTATTAAGGACGAGTTCCTTCCCCGTTCCGGCCTAAGTCTTGAAGAGCTCATGGTCCTCCTCAAGACACAGTTCATTGGACGTCGATTAGTCATCGTGCCAATGACGGTTGGTGGTAGAAAGTTTGAAGGTTATTTGTCTGAGATGAAGCTGCGAGCCTCGATTGCCAACGAGAGCCCGGGACCGTTGACGGTTGAACTATGTGAAGAGCTCAACTCGTTTATTCGTCTACGCAAAAAGCTGGGTTGGGACATTGCGACTCTTGATAGGGCCATTGTGTGCATCAAGAAGAATGCTGTTACCTCCGGTTTGTCGTCGATCTATGCAACGCCGATTAGCCCACAGTTGCTGCTTCAATTAGCAGCACTGAAGGAACTTGCCGCTCTTGTTAAAGTTGAGATTCAGGATATCCTCCCGTTATGGGCAGACCTTGACACTCATGGAGCCGATTCTATGTATGCGCGACTTTTTCTCAGAGGCAACAGGCAGAGGGCAGAGACCTTTGGGTATGTCAATGGCAAATATCTCGGTATGGAAAGGCCAATCATGAATGTCGAAAAGCATTTAATTGAGGCTTTTAAGCTTTCCAATGAGAATCTTAATGCAGTAATGACTGCTGCCAGGCTCACTCTCCGGCATACGGCGTCCGTCGAGACTGTGTCCAAGCTGTATCGCATCATCACACTCTGCAAGGCCTTTGATGTCCCGTTGGAGCGCTCTAGAAGCTTTCTGGAGCTAATGGGGACAGATTTCAATGTTCTCGAAAGCCCAAGGAGCACACTGGAAGCCATCAAAGAGTACAAAAATTTGAAAGTCGGAGGCTGGGACGTGGAAACCCTGACCATGGTCACGGGTGCAGCGGTAGAAGGACCTCTGAAGAGCATTAATGATGTTGTTTCCACAGCCTTGGTCAAAACTCGAGCAAACTTCAAAGTTGAAGACACCCCCGAAAACTTAACCGAGATTTCCAATAGCGTCTTTGGTTCTAATATGGGACCCAAGATGGTAGAACTGGCTAAGGACTCCGAAAGGTTCCCAGACAAAAGCTTGAAGGATGTTTTGCTTTCTGGAGCTGACGAGAAGACAGAGACAATTTTAAATGAGATCTTCGTCCTTTCAGACAGAACTCAATTATTCTTGAATAAGAACTTCGGAGGCAGCAAGTTAAAGACCTTTATGGGCTATTGCATCCTAGAAGTTTCTGCCCAATCCTTATATCAGGCTTTTCTTCTTCAAATGAAGGAAATATTCCCTAGAGTGGAAATCACTCTTTTGAACTCGTCTCCATGGAGCACGATAGGGAGAGTAACCGCAGATGAAGCTCAAACCACAGACTCTAAGGAAATTACGAAACAGTTAGTGGTAGACTGCATCTCGTCTCCCAACACAAACACCCAAAGCGCTTCTCGAGTATGCCAGAGGCTAGTTGGTTTCATTACTCTGGCTCAGAAGCTCAGCCTCACCAAACCGGAACTTGAGTATTTTGCGAAGCCCGGTACAAAGGCCAAACACGATATCGAGGAGCTAGACTTGAAGACAATTTGTTTCTTCCAAAAGTATGCATCATTGCGTGACTCCTTCAAGGTGGAGCCCAGTGCTTTGGTTGATCTTTTCACCTGCCTTGATTCTCCTAAAGATGTCAACCAAATTTACCAAAAGGTGGCAGATGCTTTCAAGTGTTCGAAGTCACTAGTGGAGAGACTGGCAGGTATCCGATATGACAATTTGTCAACAGACGATCTTGCGCGTATGCTCAACACTATTGATGAACTTGCAGGTCTGCAAAAGATCGTGCAGTTTTGTTCTCGGCTGGGATTGAGAACTGATAACGCCTTTCTCCAAGCGCTGAGTGGAATGGCGATCCCAAGCAAGCCTTTCGACCAGGAGGGCGATTTTGAAAATGCAGCCAACATCTCCAGCCTGCTCCAGCCAGTTCTTGGCAAAGTAAAGCTGACGACGCATGCGAAGCAAATGCAGGTCCGCCAGAGAGACATTCTGGTCAAATATCTTTTGCAGCAAGAGGAGGTCCAGAAGCTGGGCCTCTCAGATGCCGACCAGCTATTTGGGTATTTCTTCATCGATGTGCAAATGGGCCCGGACTTGCAGACATCGCGAACAAAACAAGGAATTTCAACAATCCAGCTCTACGTCCAACGCGCCCTTCTCGGGCTCGAGCAAGAAACTGGTGTCAACCCGGAGCATGTTGACAGAGGCAAATGGGATTGGCTACAGAAGTTTTCACTTTGGGAGGCCAACCGGAAGCTGGCGCTATGGCCGGAAAACTGGATTGATCCTTCGCTGCGTGACAGTAAAACGGATTTATTCCAGACATTAGAGACGGAGCTGCTTTCGAATGACCTCAACATGGGGAGCTTCACCAGATGCATTAGAGACTATGTTTGCGCCTTACACGACATTTCTGACCTGAGCGTGCAGGGGTATATCAGGAGCGTTTACCCACCCCTCACTGCAGCTGAGATGGCGCTCACGGTGAAGGATAAGATCAATCTTATGTTGGCTCGGACCCAGACATATCATTTCTTCGCCTCGACCAGAACAGCACCTTACAAATACTATTACCGGAAGATGGAAATCACTCGGCCAGAGCATAAGGTCTTTTGGTCGCCGTGGTCGGCAATCGGCGTTGATATTTTGCCCATGGATGCGGACTGGGATGGAAAGGCTCTGCAGACGAATGGCGTTTATCTCATCCCTGCCATTCGAGGGCAGAGACTGTTTCTTTTTATGCCGCAGATGCTCGTCAAAACGTTGCCCGTCGCCCCTAAACCAGAGAGCGAGGCAAAGCCAATAAAGAACTTCAAGGATTTAGCTGGAGCGACAGTAACGCCACCAACAAAGTTGTGGGAAATCAGAATGAGCTGGACGGAGTTTATTGACGGCCAGTGGCTGCCGAAAAAGACATCGACAGCATTTTTGTCGGTCGAGGCAAAGGCCGTAGGCAAGTTGCAGAATCAACTCCCATCCGTGGCCGACTTTCACTTTTTGGTTGACCCTTCCAAAGATGCGGGTACTGATGCAGATGCACTCTCGATTGGCGTTGGGTGTCGGTATGATGATGAGTCATATGATTACCTTGGTTCTTTTACTCTCAACAATGATATTGTATCCGCCAATAAGTCGTCTAAAAAGGAGAACAAAGAAGCTCCGATCACTCCAATCACTCCAATCACAACAAAGTTCAATAGGTGGATGCCAGTCTTGTCGGACGCCAAGTCGACATCGGCACTACAGTATGGGGAGAAGTCACTTGTGTCATTTATTGCCTTGCCACTATTATCAAAGGAAGAAGAAAAAAGCCAGGACAAGATCAAGGTATCATGGGCAATGACGTATGATGGCACAGATACCACACAGGACAACTACAGGCTCAGCGGCCAAGTCTACGATGTTCAGTTCCCTAATTCCAACACAAAATCCATTTTTACATACCTCACTGGAGGCGTTGAAAGCTTGACGGCTTCAGAGTTGGAGAAGAAACTTGGCAAGGACTTGGGCGTGAACGAGTCCTTCAATTTTCCAACCAGTCTGGGTCTCAAGCGCGCCGTCGTAAATGCAGATCCCAAGAATGAGAGCTCTGCCGTATCCGGCATCGTCAAGTACCTTGGCGAGTCCCCTCAAGACCATACGGAGTTGTTTGGAAAGCGAAATGGACCGCCTCATGAATTGTCGTCACCTTACGCACTGTACAGCTGGGAGCTAGGCGTCCACGTCATCATGCTGGCCATGGAGCGCCTTCTCGCCACGCAGCAGTTCGAGTTGGCCCTCAAGGTTGCTCATCTAGTCTTTGATCCCACAATTGCAGGCGTCAATAGCACGCAGTGTTGGAGATTCCCGCCATTCCAGCAACTGGCCAGTGAGGGCCGCAAGACCACGGCGTCCATCATTGCCAACCTGAAGCTGGCAGTTAGCGGCAGCGAGTCCGGCCTGGGCAGCGTGGGCATATCTGAGAAGATCAGGAGCCGACCTTCAGTTGCCCATTCAGCCGCCCGAGGTCAGCCTGAAGCATACATGAAGCGCATCATGATGAAGTATATCGAGATTTTGATCGCCGCAGGAGACGAGTACTTTCGACAAGGCACTCTTGAGACACTTCCTCTCGCTATCCAGCGATACATCCAAGCAAACCACGTGCTGGGTCCCGATCCGCCAAAGGTGCCCAACATAGGGAAACGCAAAATCGCCACATTTGGCACGTTGCAAGACGAGATTGTGGATATGGAGCTAGAATTTCCCTTCAGTTGTGAAATGGTGCAACTCCGGGCTAACGAAAAGCAAGCCATCAACCAAGACGGCTTCTCATGTGTATTCAAAACATCCTACTTTACAATTCCACCCAATCCGAAGCTGCAGGAGTTGCGCGAAAAGCTTGCCGTGAGGCTGTATCGAATCCGCAACTCCCTCGACATCAATGGCAAGGTTATAAAGTACGCACTTACTGAACCCCCCATCGACCCAGGGGCCCTGGCCAGTCTGGCCGCGTCGGGCGGTATGTCCGCGGCAGCCGCTTTGCTCTCGGGAGGGGCGGGCAGCCCTATGCCCAACTACCGCTTCACATACCTCATTGCCCGTGCCTACGACATGTGTTCCGAACTGCGTTCATTCGGCGAGCAGCTGCTCTCGGCCAAGGAAAAGAAAGACTCGGAGGCCTTGTTTATCCTCCGCCAGCGCCAGGACACTAATATGCAGAGTATGCAAATCGGTATGAAGAAGCTGCAGCTCGAGGAGGCCCAGCACACACTCGAGGTGCTGGAGCGCACCCGCCAGTCCCATGTCTCACGGCTCACATTTTACCTGAAGCTCATTGGCGAGAAGGTCGAGAGCAAGATTCCCGGCCCAGACGATGAATTTGAAGAGCTGGAGCAGACATATGAAAACGTCTTTACCGATGATGAGCTGCGCATGTCGGCATCCGAAAAGCTTGAGATGCAGACGTATGAAGAGGCCGGACGGATGAATGACGATGCTGCAGCAATTGACCTGGCGGCGTCGCTTCTTGTGACACTGCCAAACCTGACCGAGGACGTTGAGCCGATGGGCATGGGTGTCAGCATCAAGATGGACGCGGGCAACATCGCGCAGGGCATGGGCATTGTATCGCAAGTCATGCGCATGCGTGCTGGTGGCATAGCCGACAAGGGAACCCGCGCTGCCAAGAAGGGCGGCCTCGTCAAGCAGCTGCAAGACCGTCGGCTGCAGGCGAACCTCGCGGGTCACGACATCAAGAACACGGACAAGCAGATTGAGGCGCAGAAACAGCGCATCGAGCTCGCCAAGCGCGACATTGACATGCAGACAGAGATGGTCAAGAACTCCAGAGAGGTCGAACAGTGGCACCGCTCCAAGTTTACCAACGAGGAGCTGTATGGCTGGATCGAGACCGCGGCGAGCAAGCTGTACCACGACGCCTTTATACTGGCCATAGACCTGGCGAAGCGAGCCGAGCTGGCCTTGAAGTTTGAACACGCAACCCCTTCTGGCTCTGACGAGAACAACATTTTTATTCGCTCGTCTGACTACTGGGAATCATCCCGCGCTGGCCTGCTCGCCAGCCAGAACCTCTCGCTTGACATCAAACGCATGGAGCTGAGCTACCAGAACAGGCGCGCGCACGACTTTGAAATCGTCAAGAACGTGTCTCTGCGGGCGGTCGACCCGCTAGAGCTGCTCAAGCTGCGCTCCGCGGGCAAGGCTGAGTTTTGGCTTCCAGAATCGCTCTTCGATATCGACTTCCCCGGCCATTATATGCGCCGCATCAAGTCCGTGTCCGTGAGCGTACAAGCAATCGTGGGCCCACACACTAGCGTCAGTGCGACCCTGACATTGCTCAAGCATCGCTATCGAATCAACGCCAATGCTACCAACGGTGTGGATTACGCGAAGCAGGAGGCTGCGGCAAAGAAAGCAGACAAAGGTGACAGTGTGCAGGACGCCAGTTCGTTCCGGACCGACGAGGTCCCCATCAAGGCTATTGCAGTATCAACGGGTCAAAATGACTCCGGCTTGTTTGAGCTTGACTTTCACGGCGAACGATTCCTCCCATTCGAGGGCGCCGGCCTGATAAGCCAGTGGCGCATTGACCTGCCCACCACCATCAAACAGTTCGACTACGATACCATCGCGGATGTAGTGATGCAGATCCGCTACACGGCACGTGATGGCGGCCAGAGCCTGCGAACAGCGGCCGAAGAGTCTCTTACCACGCTCAAGGCCGATGTCAACATGGCTGGCGAGGTGGGCATGCTCCGCACCCTCTGGGACATCAAATCAGACTGGTCCAACGAGTGGTATGCCTTGAATAGGCAAGTCTCTGGAAAGTCAAAAGCTAAGCTTGTTCTCTCCAACATGCGTAATCGCCTTCCTTTCTGGACCATGGGTCAGAGCCTCAAGGTGCACAAGGTGACATTGGTGGTGAGCCCTCCAAGAGCAAACTGGAAGGAACTCATTACTATCAACATAGATGGGAAAGTGGATCAGAAAGACTGGGTTAGAAGCGATGTGTCAACTAATGGACCTGCAGTATTAGAAATGGGTAACCTTGCAGCTGATCTGAATAACGCGTCAACATGGACTCTAGATGTTGATGCTGCTACAAATAATCCGGAGGTTGTTATAAGTAGGCTCTTGATTATCGTGGGGTACTCAACATCGGGGTAATTAGCCAATGTACATGTGGATGTCTGGAGTACTATTTGTACATTTAGGACCCTGGCATGGGTAGTGCTTTGGGCTTCAGTCAATCAATTATAATTCTTAACGCAAGATTGTCGCTTAAATGTTGCCCAGGTCCCATATGTAGTTTGCGCCCTTGCACAAGGCATTGTGCTCGAGAGTCCCGTTACTTATTTTGAAACCTGGTCTCCCACCAAGCACATGCTGCCGAAAAGAGTTCAGCCAGTCAGCAACCAGCCTGGATGGCCATGTTTCATTGCGGTGCCAGAGCTGGGGCGCAGATCAAGCCCGAAGGTGGGCAGGGTGCCGAACTTCCCGATCGAAGACGGGCAGCCGCGTCGTCATTGGCGAGGCCGGCCCAACTTAGCCGATCCATGAGCACTTCGGCCGGGAGGTGGGTCAGCGACCGGCCAAGGAAACTGGAGCGGACGGACGCGAGGTGGGGGGAGGGGTAGAGCTCTCCCTCTGCATCTGCAAAGCTTCAGCACAGACTGCAAAGAGATCAAGTAATGGCTCGGAATATGGTATATACACACAATTCTGCGTGGACATCTTTAGCTACCTAGAGTATCTGTACGCGCCATCTTTCTTTGCTTCCCCCCTCCTAATGGGGTTGCAGACACCTTGCTGGACTCCCAGCTGAATCCATTACTTGCCTTCTGCGATTTGATCCGCAGGAACATCTTACGCTAACCTTGGTGCTAGTCAAGCCACCATGCATCCCAGAATCCACAACCAAAATCGAACTGCCCAAGGGGCCGCATGAATTGCCTGGGATATGACGTACGAGCATGATGTCAGATTCAATGGCCTTGGGTCCTTTGAAGCTGAAACTAGGCTGACGACTCCTTCTGGGTCTTTGAGCAATAACGATGCCATGTTTGTCGTGATTTGCATCGTCAAACGCGATCATCCGTGGCGACTTGCATCACGACTGGGCAAATCACTGATGGATGGGCACACTTTATTATTGTAGAACCTTGAATTAGCAAGTAGTAAATCCGGTTAGCCTATTGCCTGTGTCGTCGTAGGCGTCATCGCTCAGACGTCTCAGATCCCGCAATACGTGGTCAAATGTCATGGGATAATGAGCGGGTTTCGCAGCACAGCTCACTCAAGAAAGGACGTCTCTTTTCTGCGCTGACATGTGCATAATCGACCCAAAGGTACATGCAAGGGATAAAAGTGGAGGATTTGTTAGGTACAAACCTAGCTTTATACGTGTTTGACTATGCCCGACCCGGTGAGCTGTGGTAAGGAATTGAGGGGTAGCTTTGGACCGCCAGCTATAATAAGCTCCAGCTTCCCTCGCCATTAGCTTTATATTCCACATCGAACAATTACATCTTAATATTCACTATCATTCTAACGATTCGCCAAAATGTTTGGATTCGGAGGTGAGCCTCTCATCTACGTGCTCTACCAACGCCATCAAACACACTGACATCCCGACAGACAACGGCCGTGAGAACCGTGACCAGATCTACGATCAGCCACCTCACGAGGGCCATCTCAGCCATGAGTTGGTGGGCGGCGCCGCTGGCTTCGAGGCCATGAAGCTGTTCGAAGATAGCCAGCGCAAAAAGGGTGTGTAGTCTTTACGTGACCCTTGCACGTTAACCCGCGACTGATGCATGGTGTAGGAGAGCCTGTCAAGTATGGCTTTGCAAAGGAACTCCTTGCTGGTTTCGCTGCCGCCGAAGTCGAGAAGATTGCTGAGACCAAGGGCCTTGACGCGCTGGACCGCGAGAAGGCGAAGCACCACGCCAAGAAGCAAGCCGAGCATTACTATGAGCAGCATTATGGCCAGGAGGATTACGACCCGTGAGTTCCTTGCGTCCATACATATGGATCTATGAGCATTATAGACTAATGAAAAGCAGTAACCGATCCGAGAGACACGGCGAGTTCGATTATTAGACGTGAAATAGCATATAGCCTCCCTCCAGATATTTATCAATAGATATCTAGGATGATGAATTGAAATTTCAAACCACCCGGGTCCATTCGTGTTAGACATGATGAATATTTTACATGTTGTGATGGTAAATTGATATCCACACAGTGCTGACACTCTCATTCCTCAGTGGACCAAAAGAGCCCGGTACAATAGCCCTTGACAATAATCGATCCCGGGAAATGAGCATTGCGCCATCATGTTAGCAGGAACGTGAACAAAGCATTCAGCCGAGGTGGAGAATTAAGATGAGGGTCTCTCTAATCTACAAGCACAAGTAGGTACAAGCAGAGACTGAAAGAAAATAGAGAGGGTTTTCAACTTGGAGTCATTATTTACAGAAAACGGGTACAGCAGGGTAAGCTTAAAAAGCTCATGTGCTTTATTCATCAACCAAGTACGACATCATCCAAAACATTTCTGTTTAATTGGAAGACAGCATTGCAGAATATTATGGACAAGACATTCGAATATCCCAGCTTGGCCTCCCATAAATCTTAGTTCAGTTCCCGATACTACCTTGATCCCATTCACTGATAGCAGAAGTTCCTCTCCTTCAACTGATCAGAGATATTGAATTTGCCACTAGATTCCAGTTCTAACACGATGAAGTCCCAAACTTCCTTTCGAGAAACAGCATCCCGAGTGTAAGGGTTCGGCTCGTCGGGCCATACTCGGTTGAAGTACCGGGCACCGCCTTTGAACTCATCGGAGCTGCTTGGCTGCAGACAAAATTCGGGCGCAGTAGCAGCGTTGTAGATGGCCAAGGAGCCCTGCTGCGGATCAATTCCAATCCAAGGCAACAGCCTGCTCAAGACCCAGTAGAAGGGCTCCTCATCCCTAGTGGACCCGCTGGTCTCATTGATTGGCTTGAATATCCCGGAGTTGACGAAGCCCGGATGAATGCCATGCACCACGATATGATCAAAATCGGGATGTTGCAGCAGTCTAAGTTGTAACTCGCTGAGCCAGACTTGAAAGTAGAGCTTGTTGTTTGTGTACCCATTGACGCCGGCGTTGGCGTTGGCCAGGTCGTACTGGCCCTGGTAGTGCACGCATGAGGTGGTGCAGATGATGCGCGGACTGGAAGCCCGCGCAATTGACGGCAGCAGGCTCAGCGTCAACAGAGTGTGCGACAGAAAATTGACTTGGTGGCAGAACTCGAAGCCATCCTGTGTCAACATCAGGCGGTCGACCGACGGTATGCCTGCATTATTGGCCAGGATGTCCAACGGCCTGCCCGTCTTGTTCCACCGTTCGGCGACGGCCTGGACAGACGACAGGTTTGCCATGTCACATTCCCACCACTCAATGACCTGGGCTTTTCCATTCTCTCCGGCAGCCGCCCTGCACTCGGCGACAACTTGCTCGGGATGGATCTCGTGCGCGGGCGGCTGGCGACAAGCCAATATCACGTTGGAACCCGACCGTGCAAACTTGATGGCGGCTTCGCGTCCGATGCCGTTGTTGGCTCCCGTGATCAGGACCCATTTCCCGCGCAGATCGGTGTCCGGCACCGTCACTGTGGCCCAATAAGTGCCTTTCAGTGCTTTCCAAGCACTCCAGAGAGCCGAGGGCGGGAGTTTTGGGTTGGTCATTTCGAATTGGCGTAGATGCAGCGCGGCTCAAAGATTTGTGTGTAGGAGAAATGTGGCTGCATGTCTCAGGGCGCCGAGACAGCGGGCGGGTAACTAAAGGACGCATACATGCCTGAGGCTTGGCACGAGAAGCAAAATCAATCGGCGTCAAAACCCTGGCACTTGATAGTTTCGAATTCCTTGGAACGCGTTGAATCTTGTGATGACACAATCTGATTAGAGGTTTGTCCTGCAAGACTAAGTTTGAATGTCCAATGTGCATTGAAACATTAACGCCAACCTTGAATCTTGCCCTCAATCCAATACCCACCTCACGAAAAAGCCAAAGATCCTGAAAATTTGCATCGAAATCAAATTGATAAGCTGGCGAGTTCAATTTCCAAGGAATTAGGCAACCAATTTCGTATCCATCGTATTCATCCCTCCCGGCTGACTACATCGTCATCGACTGATAGTATGGGCCCGATGGAACCTGTTGTCGGACCAGGGGGGCATTTTCTGGTGTGGGGGTGACGCAAAATCTGCAGGGGAAGCGCCAGTGCCCACATTTGTGTGCAGGGAAGATGTTACCTGAATTGCTGAATGCGTAGCAGCATCTGCTTTATCTTATCAACGGGACAATAGTGACTGGCGTTGAACCAAACCAGTCAACTCTGAGGTAAGAACTGCACTCCCGGCTAATTCATGTGGTACATACAAGTAATTGCTTGATGTTGAGCTATGAAGTGAAAAAGCAATTTTGTCAATCATCTGGGAATACTGTAAAAACTCAAAGAGTTAATTGGTCGGCCATGGCCACCTCTCATATCAGCCAGCTATAGCATAGCCACCAATTCCCATTTGAGGCGAGGGAGCATATTCCACAAGTCGAGAAAGATGACGGTGCTCATATACGATGCCCGGACTCGCATGCCGCCTTTCTTAATCACCGGCCAACAGTAAACCCGATACTCTCCGCGAAACTTTTTGGGTTTTGTCATCTGTCCCGCAAATACTGCAACCAGCTCAATCTCCTTCAGTCCCTCATGGTAGTTGTCATCGACTTGATGTTCCTCGAGGATACGGTGAAATTTGTCCCCAATTTTAACGGAAAACGGATACTTTTGACTTTTCATTTTCAAGTCACTTGGCGTGTTGATTACCGATGTCACTTCAAAACAAGCAGCGGGGTCGTATCTTATCGTCGCCGTCTCCGTGTATAAAACCAAGGCACTGTGCTTTAAAGACGGTGACATGTGTAACTCTGAAGGCAAATCTTTCTCAGTCACCTCTGTTTCTAGATCATCTTCTATGGCAACCGATTTTACCTGCAGAAGATCACCAATAAACTTTGGTCGAGATCGCCCAGGTGCCTCGTCTTCAACTTTCACCAAAGCACCCGTGGCATCGAATACAAAATACTGTGGGCCATGGGGATCTGGTTCATCGCCGTAAAAGTTGACAAGTGATCCGCCCTCGGTCCACGACAGCCAAGACCAGCTCGGAAACGGGACTTTAGCGACCGATCCGTCGAACTGCCTGAGGGTGTGCGTGCCGTTTCTAATCCGCCTATCTGGTCGGAACGGCCTCTCCCACATAAGAGATGTTGCAAAGGCACCATGAGGTAGTCCCCAAGAGAGCCTGTGGCCATTCCATTTCTTCTCCAGATACTTCTGTGCCCCAGTGTATGCACGCGCAATGTCTGCCTCAAAGGTCAGTTGCCGCGTCGAAAATGTTTCCGCAAGGTTTTGGTAGTCACTTGCGTTGAACTCCGCATCATTGAAGTTCTCATACCCCCCGGTGTTGTCTTCACATTCGAACCATTCGGCGGTATCTTCGCTTAGGAGTCCTTCGCGGCAGCTCCAGTACACTTGCTCGGCAGTGAAAAAGAGCAATCGTTTGGAGACTAGGGCTTCTTGGAAAGTCCAGGCACGTCGGGCCCAAGGTGTCTCAGATACCCAAAGCGGTTCTTCAAACCTCGTTTGTGGCATAAACTGTCTGTGGTCCACTGAATCAATAAGCTGTACGCCACGAGCAAGCAGAGATCGTTGCTCAAGGGATCGAGTTCCAGCTTCAACTCCAGGAATACCACTATGCGCATCCAAGCCAGTGGCAGCAACCAGAGTCAGTATGCTTTCGCTATATATGGAGTCCATCTTGTCCACCATTTCAACCAGTTCCAGCTCATCGTCCTGCATTATACACAGGCTGTCAACCCAGAGATACTGTATTCCTAGCCTTGAGGCCACGGTAATGGCGTCGATTATAGTTTTAGCAGGTTTTAAAACCAGAAGGCTGCCTGGTTCTCTCAGGCTGGAAACATTCTCGTTTGTCAGTCGCAGAAATGGTTTTGTACCCCAGACGTAGCTCAGGGTGGCGAATCCTGGCCATTCTGATCCAACCACCTCTGTGATACACATTTTATCGAGATCAATCAATCTAAATTTGGGTACGTCCATAGTGGTCTTCTCATTCTGGCAGCCATGATGCAAGGTGTTGCAAGTTTGGACCCATTTCTTAATTGTATCGAAATTGATAAGCAGTGGCCGCAATCGACCAAACGATGGGAGGAGCGCCGCCAACAAGGGACGTGGTTCATCTTTCATGGGATCCCAGTCATCTGGCTTCCTCATTCTCCAGATTCCTGAGATGTAGGTTGTTTTCGGGAGCCCGTACTTGGTTTCCGGGGCGTTAGTCACAGGTACCAGACCTCCAGGACCAGCTCGTTGCAGCATAATCTCGATAAACCCCTTTCCTGCAGTTACTGAGATTGCCAGAACTGACCTGGTAGTAGAGCCAAGATGTCCAAAAGACCAATTATGTATAGCTCTGCTGGGTTCCACGGACATGGTGAGAGTTGAGTCGCTTATCTCTTGCTCTGTTGGTCTTATATGTTCCGCTTTGTTCATCCAACTATAACGTTTAATCCAGCTTGAGTCGTGCCTGAGCCTGTAACTAATCAGATCGGCTAGGCCAGAGCAGAACTCACATTCACCAGCCTGAAGACGTAACGCTTCGAGTGTGCATGATTGCTGCGGTTTGTCGTAGCGAAGGTGGTACGCGTCAGTCCCCACCATTTCAAACTCCACAGCATCACAAAAGTGCGCCTCGAACGACATCATAACATCCAGTTCCGCAGATGAACGTTTTACATTGAGTGGTGGACAACGCAATTTGATTACGATGGGAGGCTGACAGCATTGCCGCCTTTATTTGCGCTATTTTTTTCGCTGCAGGCAGATATGAGAACTAGGCAGACTCGCAGAGCCCCACTATGCTGGGACAGAAAAAAGTACCAGTCATCAACTCATTTTATTTCAGATGTTGCAGGCTCGTTGTGAAGCTATCGAATCAGCCAGCTGATGGCCAGGTACTACTTTTACTTGTATTTCCAAGATGAGAAAAGAAAGCAAACTATGATACCATGACAATTGGAGCTTTCTTCTCGATCTTGGGAAAAGAAATAATGTATTCGGATCCAGTTGACACGGAATTTTCATCCGTATCAAAAAGTGATAATTTTGGCCCTCCTGGTCCAAACAACACCGCTATGATGAAATTTATTTCAGCCTTAGCAAGACTACCATCAAATTAGCGACATGATGAAGAGCATTTCTGTGCCAATCCCAAGAATACATACTTTGCACCGACACAGTTGCGCGAACCTTTACTGAAAGGGACAAAATATTTATCCATTCGAGGGTCATGGTCATCTTGCCATCGCTCAGGGAGAAATCTGAACGGCTCTGGAAAGACCTCAGAGTCTGTATGCATATGATATACCGACATCCCAACGGGCGTCTATTGTAAAGAATATGACTTAGTACCAAAGCCTAGCTGTAATGTGCACCGTGAACGACAAGCTTACATTTTTAGGAATAGTCCATTCCTTGTATTGAATAGTTTCATCCGGAGAGAGCCGCGGAAGCCGCCGTAGTACGGGCATGGAGAGTCTAGTCAATTTTTAGTATCTTTGCGTAGATTTTAGGTCGTAAGCATATACCTTAGACCCTCATTTATACAGCCCCGGAGATATGGGAGACTCTCCAGCTCAACCAGGGGCGGCATAGTGCCCGGGAAACCTTTCATTAAAGGGTGGAGCTCTTTTCTCAACTTTTCCTCAATTGTCGAGTCAGACAAAATATAATAAGACGTCAGGCATAGAGTTCGAGTAGTCGAGAGAGTACCTCCAGCCAATGTCGATCCAAGCTCTGCCAGTACACGCTCCTTAGACTTTTCTGAATTCGACAAGTCACTCGTAAGTAGCCGATGTAATATCGTATTATTGGCACTTTCTTTCGCATTTTCGTCAAGTTGCAAAAGCTCTTTTTCCTTTTCGACACAATCGGCGCATAACTTTTTTCCTGTCAGCTATTCAAGTAAAACACGAGGAAAAGTCATGGATATTTTGTTGTCTGACCTTGAAGTATTGATTCAATTCTGGAATTCCTAACATAAAGTCCATAAATGGTAAATACTTCGCATACATGGCCAACCTTTCAATAGTTAGCATGAGGTTTTACAATCGGTACACAACGGAGAAATACCTTGTAATCCATCTCAAGTGCATCATGAAAGGGGCTGATTTGAACATCCTTCGCACTGTTTTTATACTTCAGTTTGAGCGAATCAGCTTTCATTCTCGCAGAAAATGAGAAATAGTATAGCTTACATTTCTGCAGAGAAATCGGGGGCTTCAAAAAGGCCAAGGGGTCTTTGAAAACAGACTGCACTAACGATATCTATTGTAATGGCACCAAACACATCCTCCATGTAAATGATTGTGTTAGTGCCTCTCAGAGAGTCAAAGCGTCTAACTAATGCTCTGCAATGTTCAGTCAACATGGACTCGAGTTTGCAGACACCTTGACGAGAGAAAAATGGCTCTATCGGCTTCCTTCGCATTCGATGCAAGTCATGTTCTACGGTCGTTGGTATTGAGCCTCCAAACTCTGTCAGTTCAGAAATAGTAAGAGCACGGATAGCATAATTACCATCGAACGCGGAGCCTTCTCTATGTCTCCAATACAAATTTGTTCGCCTGGATGTGACTCCAACGTAAATCGACCCATAGAAACTGGCATCGCGGATTGAAAGTTCCCATGGGTTTACTCGAACGATAGGCCCTGGTGATTCGAAATCGTAAGCTATACTTCAACTGTGGTTAAATTGCAAATATACCATACCGAATCTTTCATGCATCTCTTCAATCTTCCAGAGGTATTGCCCTCCTTTCACTATGTCATAGTATGCCTCATACCAGCCTGTAGCAGCTGCTAGGCGGGGACCGGGAAATTTAGCAATGGGTGATAGAAAGAGGCGGTATAGTACGAGGAGGAGCAGGTATAATGCCGCAAGAATGGATGCAGAGATGCAGGGATAGCTACTGAGCGCATCCATGACCTGGTTGGTTAAGAGCTTTTTTTCTCTGATCTCTTGGACCTTGATAATTTTTAAAAAAAGAAGGCTGTTCGCGGCTATCGGCAATATCTGTTTTTTAACAACCTGTAGAGATATTTTAGCCTTTCTGTACTAGAGTTGCTGGAAAGGGCTAGTTGTGTCGGCCGAGGCCATGTTTCTGAGGGAGCTGGACCTCTTGGGAACCACACTTGAAGATGAAGAGAGGGAGAACCGACTCTTGGAGTGATTATTTAAGCAGTGTCTTATATGTTTAGTCACTGGGTCTAGCCAACGCGGACAGCGCTGTATACGGGGTACCACATCTGTCAAGATTCATCCAGCAAGTGGATATCAGACTTGATCTCCGGTGCTGCTTTTCGTGAATGACTCTAGTCATCTGCGCAATTCTCGGGATCTGTGGAACACTCTCGGTCTTGATTTCTTGGATGGACTTTGCGGCCTCTGACGGCATAGCGCTAAGACACGGTAAGGTGAGACAGTGGGGAATAGTGGCAAGTCATGTACGAGATTAAAATGCTTTAGACGCCCAATAAGGCCTTTCCTATCTATCATGTGACGTAATCACTTTCAATACAAGACGGTGAGTTCGTCACAAACCTGCAGCGCCACGTACGCACCCTGAAGACACGGCACATAGGTTGCGACAGGCATTGCAGTACAACATAGTCATTTCCGGTGGTGGGTTATATTCATCAGCCATAGCGCGAGGGTAAAGATCTTTGCAGAAACAGGTTTTCAAGATGATACATGATTCTTCGTATAGCTTCGGTTGCAAAACACTTTACAGCTGTATGTCAGCAGAAGTAGAATAATCATACCAAGATGTTGGAAGAAGAAAGACAGGAACACAAAGTGAGTAGACTGCAGCCTTTGCCACTATAAATTTAGAATTTAGCAAAATTAATTTAAAGACGGGGTTTTGAATATAGTTCTTCAATTATGCCGTAATTCCGTGTGGCATACACGCGATGTGAATGTATCCATGATTATTAGATGGACAAAACTTAAAGGAATTGGATTCGGCCCTTGGGAGGTTCTCGAATTTTCAAAAGCCGCTAATCGCACAGGCTCTCTGCGAGGGAGGGAAAATACCTGTAAAGTGAGAAACAGAAACGAATTCGAATTCATGAGACTAGATAACTTGACGTATCTCTAGGTTGGCGAATGACACTTGGGTGATAACCAAAACTCCCTTTAGTCCAATGGGCCATATGTCCATGTTTCTGTCTCCATTTGATCTGTTTCTTACCGCCCTCAGCGATGGCGTCTTATAACATGCATTCAGGTTGAAAGGTTCACATATGCGTTAGCGAATTATACAAGGTCTATATGACACATAAATGAATTCCAGGAATAGAGTGTCTTTCTGGCCCAGGAAGACGTGGTTAAGAATGCTGGTCAAATGATGCGAGATCAACACGGCACAGCTGGTTCATGGTACAATGACACACGGCACAATGACACACGGCAAAATGACACATATTGTCATCAAGTCGACGTGGAGCATGATAATTGGATCGGACACAAATCTTTTCAATCGTGACATCACAATATCTCAGATGGAGTTCTACTTGTGTCGCCGGTGCCGGAAAAAGCACCAATCGGCAATTCAAAGTTACAAATTACAAAGCCTTCATCGCAACCCCTTATACCCTCGCGAGTACTCTTTGAACAAATCGTAAACTTCCTTTTTCCACTACTGTATAGAACATAACACAGTCTATCATAACTCATAATGTCTCCAAATCAAGCAAACTGTCAGAAAGGAGACCTTGAAGCCCCTATCTCGCATAATTTGAGATATGCAAGACCTATACCTGAAGACCTTTACGTTCGAAATCCCCGGTACTTTTCTCGCTTTCGGCCGATGATCCATAAAGATACTCAAAAGTTCGATGATGCCTCAATCCAATGCCAAATTGATGTTATGGGAAAGAACGCTATCGGAACATGCATTGGCAGTTTAGACTTGCTTTCTGGTGGGTATTGTGCGCTCAGCTTTCCGTATTCTATTCCAGAGCGGGCTGCCCTCGTCACCTATATTCTTGAGCTTGGTTGGATCCATGACGGTTAGTAAGATCAGTCAACCGGGAACGTCCCAGGCAGCTAACACTGGTTGATAGACATAATCTTGGATGATTCAGATACGGTATGAATCCTTTTTCACGTCCACACGAACTTTTCAGTATATGTTCAGAATGTTGATCAGACCAGAAAACCCCTGAGAGGGTATCGAATGTCGGAAGTGGCGCTGTTGAAGTTGCCCCAAGAGTGCCAGGTTCACAAAAAAGATTGAAAAGTCGACTCGAGCAAGCCACCTCAAAAGTCGCCATGGAGTTGATTCAGAAACACAAAGAACTTGGTGGCGTCCTCCTTGCAACTTATCAAGATTGGGGGGAGTTCGAATCGAAGGCTATAGTCACGACCTCTCAACTCCAGACGTTAGATGAATACCTCGAGAAGCGAATAGTGAGCGCTTCCTGGTAGTAAGTATCTACTTGATCTTTCATTTACCTTCTTTCGTTTCTCGCAGCTGGTTCTTACTCCTTAATTAGCTTTGTTCTTGCTGCAGCCCGTTTTAGTAGCGGTCTCATTTTGACCAAGGAAGAGGAAGCTCTCATTGAACCAATCTCAAGGTTGCTTGCTTGCTCAATGGCTTTAACGAATGACTATTTCTCATGGGCTAAGGAATACAGGTTTCAACTCCAATCTGGCAGAAAGGTGGAGGATATTCACAATGCCGTTGGTGTTGTCATGAGATTAAACTCCGTATCAGAAGATGAAGCGATGGCCCTTGTCAAGGACGAGATCTGCCGTTTCGAGGAGGAGTACTGTGTCTCGAGGGACTCACTCTTAGGTCTGAAGGAAAAGCTGCAGCTATCAGATTCAATCGTCTTCTCGTTCGACATAATAGAAGCTATGGCATCGGGCAACCATCTATGGAGCTTAACTACATGCCGATATAACCTAACATCATGGAACCCCTACAAAGAATACTTTGAGTCTCGACTGAAAGCGGGGGCAGAATTCCCTGATGACCAGCTACATTCTAGCGGTATTCTCAGTACGTATTCCCCCATGCATCCCATTCACGGAAATGATATAGGTATGTGGGTAGATTGGATATTTTTAAGGATAAACCATTTTTAAATGCGCCGATTTCTCACTGTTTACAGTCCCCGACTCCCGTTTGGACTCTCGTTTCGTCGCGGAACCTCTATGTGCCGATGTAAGTTGCTGTGTGCCAAATCGCTTAGCAGGAATTTAAAAAGGGGCAGGTGGTGCGGTATCCATCTAATTACATCCAATCTCTTCCATCTAAGAAGGTTAGAGAAAAGATTATTGATGGTCTAAGCGCCTGGTATCAAGTTCCAGAACCTGCTTTAAATATAGTCCATTGCATTATCAAAAACATACACAATGCCTCTCTCATGTATGGAGCGTGTTCCTTATGGAACCACACGAATAGAGCAGCTAATCAGAGCTAGGTTGGATGATGTGCAAGATAACTCAACGTTACGTCGTGCCGTTCCAGCCACGCATGTCGTTTTCGGCACTGGCCAGACTATCAACAGTGCATACCTTCTTTGCGTCGAGTCTTTACAACTTGCTCAGTCCTTATCTCCATCCGCACTTTCGATATGCCTGGGTAAGTTCGATGCTATCAATCCAATCGCCTAGCTAATATTTTGTAGAGGAACTTCGTTTGCTCCACATCGGGCAAGGCCACGATCTCTACTGGGTATACCATTCCACAGTCCCAACAGAAGAAAAGTATTTTCAAATGATTGATGCCAGTGCGTTTAATATATTTCTAGAGTTCTTATGTAGACTACTTACCGCTGAATCAGAAACATCTGCGCTTTTCCGCCTATGCAGCCGTTTACTGCAAGACCAAGCATCCATCAACAAGTAAGCATCATGTAGACTATAGAACAATGTCTTGTCCAGCTCATGATGAAAATAGAGACTTGAACTCGGACCACTTCATGACTCTATTTGGAAGATATTTCCAGGTTAGAGATGACTACCAAAATCTGGTGTCGCCCGAGGTTCGCGCCCAAAATGAAAGACACATTAGTCCAGTTCTAATTATTCCCAGTATACTTCCCAAAAGGGCTTTTGTTCCGATTTGGATGAAGGGAAGCATTCTCTGTCCATGATTCATGCCCTGCAAAGTACCGACCCGGTGCTCGAAGGAATAATGGAGCAGCGAAAGCGCAGCAATGGGCTGACAGTGGATTTGAAGCAACGCGTGCTGAAGTGCCTAGAGGACAAGGGAAGCCTCAGATATGCTCAGGAAAAACTTCAAGATCTGCAAGGGCTACTCTATGAATCGCTTGATCAACTTGAGCAGAGAGCTGCAATGAAAAATTGGGTTGTACGCAAGTTATTATTCACTCTTTGCAGCCAAACATAAGCCGGGCCATGTGTGGATGAAAGATTGATCTCCCCAGGTGGTTGGTTGGGGAAAAAGATATTACAGCGTCATCATGCTTTTTCAGCGCTTCAGATCTTAGTTTCACGAATATTAGTGTCATGTATACGTGGAATATATCAAGATCAGTGTGGTTTCCCCTACTAAAAGCTATCTCACATTCTTCACCTCAATTCTGTTCCATGGTCAACCGATGTGCTGATTTGGTATAGGGTGACTGTCAAAAAGGTGACACGGTGTATGAGTCGTATTTCGCTCGGTTTTGCACAGCCACAATGTCATTCTTTAATCACATGGGTCAAAAGGAGGTCCGTTCAGTCAGGCTTAGCGTTGCCAACTCACCAAGCGACCCTCACACAGCATGTGTGGCTGGTTGACTGTGCCTTTGTCAGTTCTCGTCTTCGGCTCCAAATTTTTGTTGGACGCGCCACAGTGAGACAATACATTCCGGTACGACCAACCACAGTCGAGTCGTGTTCATACGCGGATGTGGGGCCGATCTTTGCCGAGCGTCTCTCTCATTTCCCCAGCCTTCTAGAAAGGCCTCATTGGACAGGCTTCCCATGACAAATGTTAGCGCTGATCGCTTTTTCCCCTTTGAAATCACAATACAACGCTTCCTGAGGCCGATCGATCCCTAGCAATGGCTCACGGCTCTTCGACTTTCTTGACGTGCACTGTCTCTCCTGACTCCAACTCAGACAACGTACCAAGTTTACGGCAATTCCGTGGCCACATCCATCTTAGTCAGCGCTGACTTTGTGTATCAGACAAGTTTGTGGCCTCAGGCAGCTCACCCATGTCTAATTAAGGCTTAGCATTCTCCACACCTGTCAAGATTGCTAACCTCCTTCCCGTCGATGACCCGTCGTCAGTGCTGGTAGGTCTTGCGATTCCCCAAGCGCCCAACCCTGGCGCGCACCACGAGACTCAGGGCATCAGCGTATCCTCATGCGTCTCCCGGCATCATGGCCTCGGTTGAGGACTCCAAGGGGCGCCGACGGCCGCATACAAAGTCTCGGCTAGGCTGCCAGGAGTGCAAGCAGCGCAAAATCAAATGCAACGAGGACCGGCCCATGTGCCAAAACTGCGCTCAACGGGACAGGGAGTGTAACTACACGGCTCCCGAGCCGGAACGCCAACCGCATACAAAGTCCCGCTCCGGTTGCCAACAGTGCAAGCAGCGCAAGATCAAATGCGATGAAGATCATCCCATCTGTCTGAACTGCATCAGAAGAGACATCGAGTGCAGTTTTGCCATCCTCACTCAAAGAACGTCTGATTTAAATCTCACAGCTTGCTCTTGCAGCAGTCCATCCTGTCATTCTGGCGATCATGCCAGCGAGGCGCAGGATCTTCGCGAGATCATCGCAAGCCAGGACGAAAGGATAGAGCTCATGTCACAGCAGTTGGCGCTCCTGCAGGCTGAAGTAGAACGAATACGAGCGCCAAAGGCCCCGTCAACTTTAGACTATGCCGAGGTGGAGTTGCTTTACCACTACTTCCTCATGACAACTCACAACCATCCCAAGGAAGATGTCGGACACAACTTTTGGTGTGTGCGGTTGCTTGAGCTGGGCTTCAGCTATCCCCACGTCCTCCGCCTTATCTTAGGCTATGCGGCACTGGACAAGGCTCGTTGTACACCAGACCAACAGGCTGATTTCTTTGCACGCGCCGATCGCTATCACACCCTTGGCTTGCAGGGTGCAACCCTGTTTCTCGGCACTATCAACCATCAAACATACGAGGTAGTGTACGCATCTGCGCTCTTGATCAGCCTCCACAACATAGCCCTAGGACCACGGCCGGGCGAGTACCTGGGCTTCACCGATCACGGGAGATCAAGCTTCATGGTTTTCCTTCGCGGCTTAAATTCCATCAGAGAATACAAACGGGAATTCGAAAACGAGCCCTCGGCTTCCTATCCCGAGCTGCCAGCAAGAAGTTGCGTCGTGACAGCGTCGTCTCCAAGTTCTGAGCTATCGGTTCAAACGTGTGCCTTGACAACGTCGTCGAAATGTCCTCACTCGATGGATTACCGGGATCAAATCCAAAAACTCCGAGACTTGATAACAAACACATTCGGATCTTCGGATGCGGAATTGAAAGATACCTGCCAGGTTGCAGTGGATCAACTTGAACCATTTTTTGTCGCAGCATTTGGAGGCAGCGAGGATTCATCCAAGTCCGTGCACCCATCCGACACTTATGTCCAGGTACCACTGGGATGGTTGTGCCGGGTACCCGATACATATCTAAATTATTTGGAGGCCAAAGACCCCCTGGCACTCATAATATTTGCCTATTTTACCGTGGTTCTAAAGGAGCTACAATCAGGTTGGCCTATTCACGGTTGGCCAGAGCACGTCATGTCTGGGATTTGGCTTCATCTCCCTGCTGCAAACAGAGAGCATCTGCAATGGCCTATTGAACATTCAGGGTTGGGTTTGAGCTTTGCGCTAACTTGAAACCGGGTGCATTCATACCCGCCCTTGATTCCTTTTATCTGTCTGTATTAACGCTGTACCGATAGTATCAACCCTTGATGGTTTGTAGCATTTGAGCGTATTTCGTATGGAAGCGCTGGTTCATCATGGGCATTCAAAACACACTCGGAACAACGTCCGTTTCTAATTATTAGACTTTAACCTCTTACACAGGAGATATGTCAATGCAAAGCGCGCATTTGGTGTTCAGAATATATCTATATACACATCTAGACTTGAAAAACAGTAATCTAGAACCCCTCAAAAATATGTACACGTAAAATTGGTAGTCTTCAGAAGCTGAAATCATTCGTAAATCTCGTCGCGTCCGTAGATGAATTTGAAGAGTATAAGATGAATTCAAATTCCACTCCCGGCTCTCGGTGAGACGGGGTTAGTTGGGGGATGCCAAAGTACTCAAACAAAAGTAAACCGCAAGGAATGTTTCAAAGTCTAGTCAGAGGCATCTTTCTATTCCGCCTTTGCAACCAATCCGTCATGCATCAACTACCTGGTTCCTTGCAGCTAGCTGCTGCCCAGGTTGAATCCAAGGTCTTGCCTTGTTACTGAGAAAGGACACCAAATCTGAAATATTTTCGTCGTAACGTCCGTGAATCTTTTTCTTTTTTGTATATTTTTTTGGGTTTTGTTTTGTTGCCAGCCTGTCATCGTAATTTTTGTCGAACCTTTGATAAAAAGGGAGTGAGGTAGATTCCCTTCAGCCTGTCTCTCAAATGGTGGTTGAATCCATATGTCATGGCATTTGCAAATCCCACAAATTGAGTAGACACCTGCAGAGCCGCCGACGTCTCGGGCGAGGTTGCATTACCAGATGCCTCCATCAGCCGATTTATGACGCCGGGAATCCAAAGCAGAATATACATGAATGGGTATGCATTGAGAAGCATCATTCTGCTAATCTCCCTCTCAACCTGATGGGAATTGTGGCGAATGGGGAACTCGCTACCATTTGTTTGCAAAACGCTGTCCTGCGCATCCTTGCCAGGGTTTGACGAAGAGGAAGATGAGTCGATGACGTCCAAATACTTCTTTTTCGGTTTCTTGACCTCTATCTCCTTGGTCAAAATCAAGGACGGTGTGGCCTTTAGTATGGTGCTAGCTCGGTGAGGGGCAACGACACGGGGCATCTCAGTTCCCCCATCAGCGTGTTGTCGTCCGGCTTCAATGTCGTCATCTGCAAAAGTGCTTCTTTTCCCCGGAGCCTTTGACCCGTTCGAGCTCAGTTCGTCTTTCCTTGATGCGCTGCTCTCACTGAGCTCCGTGTCTTCATCCTTCATAACTTGGAAGCCCGACTGTCTTCGGTATCTTGACAAGGCAGAGCTTCGTTTGTCCGCATCTTGTGGGTGTTGGTCGCGTCGATTTTTCGCCGAGTGGTGTGCATTAAAGTGGCGCCGCAAGTAATACCAAACGTAGACGTAAATGGCAATAGTACCAAAGATGACAAAAAAGCGCCAGCCGTGTGTCAGGGCGTACCGAAGATCAGGGCGGTCCGCTGGTATCCAACACCAATTGCCTCCGACAGGCTTCAGTTCTCCCATAAGAGCTGGCAAAATGCTCGTGATAAGTGGGATGATCCATATCGAAACGCATATTGCCACCTTGCTCGTCCTAGATACGGTTGGTAGGTACGCCTTTCCGGTCACCGTAAGCAATATAACCAAGGCGATGGCGAGAATCGAAAAATCGGCCGCCTGGACTGATAGCTGTCCGATTAGTCCATTGGCGGTGCATGCGGGACCCGGTCGAAGTTGGCGAGTCCGAACGAAGATGATACCGGAAACGGAGTTGTTGAGTGAGTTAATGAAATCTATTATTGTGAGCTTGACTAAGATCAAATTGAGCCCTCTGGAATGGAGGACCAATAACGGAGGGCTTACCGGCCACGGTGAGGTTCAAGACCAACGCATGGCGAAAGTTAAAGAGCTGACGACGGTAGATTATAAAAGAGACCAAAACGAAGGCGGTTGAAAGACAAGATATGAGGCTGCCCGCTAAAGTGACGGACGCAATCGCTTCCGTAGCCATTCTTCGCCAGCAAATCGTGCCATTACTCACAGGGCAGAGGGCCCAAAATCGACAATCAGGTGGGTGCGAGGGGAGAGTGGAATTGTGTTTTTTCATAAACGATTCTGAATCGCAAGGAACCCGGCGGCCCGAGCGGACTTCGATATTAAGGAAGTGGAGAATAGGGCGTTATTACGATACAAAGGCTACCGTCTTCCCCAAGGATGGATGTAACGAGATGATCCTTTCGGTCTCGGATGGGATGGATAAAGATGGAGAGAGATTGCAAGGGTCAAGGGTACGCATTGGAGGACTGCAATTGCTTTCTGCCACATACTCGCGGCAGATTTCCGTTTTGTGGAAATTTGATAAGTAGATCAATCTCTTAGACTTTTATCAGTCCCAGGGTTTTGCTGTCAACGGGTTTCAGTTTGACAGGGCGTGCCATCCAGCCAATCGAGAGATCTGAAACCGGGGAAGCGATGTAAGGTTCCATGGCCTTCTCCACACGGAAAATAGCAACACGAGCTGTCCGTGGTCGGTGAGGCCGACGGGGCTGACGGAGTAATTAGCCGGATACAGCATGGCGTCGCCTCATGACGCCGGGGCCATTGCAGCCGAGCAGTCAATTTGGCAGTTGGACGAACCGCTTCCGCCTCATGAGCTGGAGGCCTGAGCCAAAAATGACACGAGACGTCGAATCAGATTTGTGCAATCAGCCCTACATATACTATATGGACACAAGACAATCGATCATCCCCCCTCCCCCGGCTTTCTCCAAGTCCGATTCGTATCTTGTATCCCCACTAATAATATATCATGCTTTGTGAAAGGAGGCCGCACGGCCCTTGTTGCTGAGCGCCCATAGAGTTACCCTATATGGTGAACCACATTATTGCTTGTCGCTCTAGGCTCTTTAATTGTTGATGGTAACGGAAAACCTCGCTGTTGTTGTTTTGATTATCTTTAATGTCTCCTTTATAACGATTCCAGCCATGTTTTAATCCAACACATCCCGGGATATGTAGGGGTGTTGTGGTGGATACTGTTTAATATGTTGAAGCGATTTCAAAACAGGGGCTTGTACCAAAATTACATAACAGTCAGTTTGTCAGGGCCCATTCACGCGATCATGTATAGAGAAGCGAGACGGCCCCCTGCATAATCATAACAAGTAAGGCTGTGTCAATAGCCGGAGCCAATGAGGTTTCATCACAAAGTCACTCGATACGCGGACTTCTTGGCACACCACCTGGTTGACACGACCCATGAAAAGATCAGCTGAGACCGTTTTTAACTATGCCAGATCGATTGATCTCTTTTACTGTGACTCTTACCAAGTTGAGCTTGATTAAGTCTGACCGACCTCGGAACCGATATAGGGTGTCCCTTAAAATACGACATGCGTATATGTGCTTGTGTATTGGGGGTGCGGGAACTTTCCAATCCAGTCATGACCAAGCGGCTAATTTTAGGGTCTAGTGTGGTTTGATCCTTCTTGATATTATTTCGAGGCTTTGACATTGAGGGTATAGCCTTCGATGAATAATTTCGAAGTTTTTCCCTCCCGCCTCATCTGCAAGTTGTACCTTAAAGTCATGTTCAATACTGTGTATATGCTTGTTTCTAAAGCACTGTCCTTTTTCTGAATATCGAGCATAAACCGGAGGCGCGCCGGCGCTGACAGAAATACGAGGGAGCAAGGGTAAACCATGTGCCTCTAGGTTTCCCGTGACAATAGCCCAAGCTCAGATAAAACGCTAAAGAGAAGTGGCATGAAATGAAACAAACTAAATATTTTTTATTCTGATGCCCATCAAAATTATTTCAAATGAATTTGTCGTGTACTACATTGTGGCATTGGAAATCCTAATGGCTCAAGAAATTACTTCAGAAGTCACTCGCATGTAGCGCAATGGTAAACACTCGAGAAAGGGGTATGCATCAAAGAGTCTTCTGGATTAAGTTGGTGTTTTGATACGTAGGATGAATTGTAGACAAGTAACTTATGATGAACCATCTTTGCAACAAAGACATTTTCCCGCACGGACGGTAAGAATGGGGTGATCAATCGGCCCACCCTATCCCATCTCAACGCCAAAGGGAGTCTCTGCATGTTGGCTATCCTGAATTCCAAGACCAAATCATGGCAACCGATTTAGATAGTGGCCTAGTGTATGAGAACGCTTGGGGCTTTCTTGTCCAGTTTTGGTAGAGACAGCAAGTGATCGGCCCCGACGTTGATGGCGTCTTCATCAGTATCAAAAAGCGAAAACGTTGGCCCAGTTGGTCTGAATAGAGTAGCAAGAACAAAGTACAATTCCGCATAGGCGAGACTGTCAACCGAGATTAGACCTATGGTAAAGGCTTTGGCATATTTTAGATAATGCATACTTTTCAGCCAGGCAAGAGAGAGACCCTTTGGAAAATGGAACGAAGTTTCGGTCCATCAAATGACTGTAGTTTCCCAGCCAACGCTCTGGGCGAAACTCGAATGGTTCTGGATAGACCTCCAAATCTGTATGCATGCCATATACCGACATGCCGACCGGTGTCTGATATATACGTCGTTAGGTAAAAACGGGACTTATTATGAAAGAGATTGGAATTGACATCAGTTTACATTCTTGGGAATAATCCATTGCCTATATGTAATCGTCGTATCAGGAGCACATCGAGGGAGCCGCCGAATCACTGGCATGGAAAGTCTGTTGAGTTGAGCGTTTCAATTCCATTACTTTGCATTCTAGATTATCGGAAAACAACCCACCTTAACCCTTCCTTGATACAGCCTCGAAGATATGATATCTTTTCCAAATCAGTCAGTGACGGCACTTTATTTGGGAATTCAACCATTGATCTAGCTAATGCTTTTCTCAGTCGGCTTTCAACTTCAGGATTTGAAAGAACATGGTAAGTGATGAACGATAAAGTTCGTGAAGTGGTGGTGATGCCTCCCCCTAAAACAGTTGCTAACTCTGAGCCAAGTCGCTTAGTTGACCTTTCTGACTCTGGTAGATCACTTGAAAGCAACTGATGAATGACCTTTGTGTTGGTGTCAGTATTACTAGAATTATGAAGCCCCCAACGGCTCTTTTCATTTTCGATGTAGCTTGCCCCAAACTATCAATTTGGATTTATCAGCTGCGGGTGTTCGATCTTTAGTCTTTTCACCGAAACGTACCGTGTAGTATTGGTTGAATGGCGCAGCCCCTGGGACCAGGCTGAGGATTGCTGAATAAGGGACCCAACGGGTGCATCTTTTCTCAAATCAGTCCGTGGTAGCTAGACTGAACAAGGAACAAATGTTATACATCAAAATCCACCTAAAATGAAGAATGATGGGAACCTTTTGTATCATCTCGCGAAACATAGTGGTCCTTGATTCGTGGTTAGTCATTGTACTCCCAAAAACGGGAAAATAGCCCTCAGTACCATTCTGGAGCAAAGTCTGGTGTGTTAAGGAGACCGAAAGACTTTTCAAAACATATCTCACTGATGATATCTGTTGTAATGGCACCAAACACATCTTCCATGCAAATTGCTGTACAAGTACCGCTGAGAGACTCAAGACGTGTGCTGAGTAGTCTGCAATGATTGGATATCATTGGTTGAAGTCCAAGAACGTTTTTACGAGAGAAGAATGGATCTATAGCCTTCCTCCTTGTACGGTGCAAGTCATGGTGTATCGTCGCAACCATTGAATCTATGTCCTGATTAGCTTGGAATGAGCTACGAAAGGCCGCGGATATAATAACCCTCAATACCCATCCCAGCTCTGTGTCTCCAATATAGATCACTTCGCCTAGTCGAAGATGAGACATAGATTGACCGATAAAATTCTGGATCGCGGATAGAGAGTTCCCATGGATTCACTCTAACAATAGGACCTAATCAGATGTACCATGAGTTTGCAAGTACAGGCTGATCGTGCAATGGCTACTCTCACCAAACTTATTGTGCATTTCCTCAATTTTCCATAGATATGTACCCCGTTTGATGATGTCATAGTAAGTCTCATACCAGCCTGTTGCAGCCGCTATGCGTGGACCGGGAAAATGAGCTATCGGTGAGAAGCGCAGACGATATGAGAGCAAAATGATGACGTAGACTGCATAAATACCAATTGCGGAAAAGATGAGATGACTTTTGAGAGCAATTAGCGTCTCAATCATAATTTGGCCCATTTTATCGCTTTCGAAATTCATGGCGGCTTGATGGAGATGGGATGGGAATAACTAAGAGTGGGAAAACAGCAAGAAAGGTTCGAGTCTCATGTAGCCTAAATAGGGATAGGTTTTTGTCTAGCAGCAAGAAACAACCAAACAAACTCTGTATAAGAAGATGTGTATTCACCGCCCCTCGTGCATAGATTGCAGGTCATTTGAGCAGAGGGCCCCACACAACGATGAAATTGACGTGGCTCAGAGATGCTTCCTTGCATCTCATGCGTTGATTCTCAGAGGAGCATCAGAACGATCTTGTCGCAAAATGGTGTTGAGAACATGAATACCCCGCATCGGTCTGCGGAGGCTGTATCACCGAATCGAGACCCGTTATCGCACGCGGATCCCAAAGACGTGCCATTTTCAATTAGGACTTACTGTAGGGTTCAGTTGAAGAGCACTAGTTGTGTCATCTGATCACACAACCAAGCGCAGTTTGCATGGTTTCAAAGCCAACAACGGAGACAAGACACGGCACGACATGTCGCGGTAGACAAAGCCACATGCAGCTAGAGATAAAAAAGGTCTGCCGGTGTTGAGTTCATGTGGAGCAATGACTCTGATAAAGATGCTCATTGCTGGGTATAATAAACAACACCCCACTTGGCGTACTATAAGTAACGAGTTAGCGCTTCAGTATTGGGTACTGAGGGACACAATGAAGGCGGGAAACACGGCAGGGTGAGACACAGGTACATAATGGCTGATCAATCGAGATGCATTAGGTGAGAAAGAAAGCACAATTGCGGAGACGGAATAATGTCTCTAATCTTAACCGAGCGAGGTGATGTCAAGATACGTGGGCTATCGCATTTGTGTAATCACCAATCAAAGAAATACCTCAAGATGTGGATGAAATCAAGGGTACTGCATCAGTAGACACACAGCAGCTATTATGATTCTGTGACTGGCTCTAGCTTTGTATTTTGGCATGCGCACCACCCGCCGACTCAGTTCAATTAGCCCTTGTTTCATATGCGGTATTTGCGAATGGAGCTCTCTGTGCTTTGATGGAAGACATAGAGGATTTGGACATTCCAAGTCGTATGTGTAGAGGCCTGATAAAGCCAAATGAGACACGGCTGGAGATGCAGAACGATTTCGCCGAAAACCTACATAGCACAGCATCCGCTATCGATTTGGCTGGAACTGGATGGATGCCGACTACTGCAGAGAAATAGTTAGCCCGAAACTTAGACTCACCGAGTATTTTAGAATTGATCTCCAGCTAGACTTGTAGCCGGTATCGGTGTTAGATTTCAGAGAGTAGGTAATGAGGTATTATAACTAAGGGCTTCCTGGCTTCCATTGCCCTCGAGACGCCCCGAAAAGAAATTTCATCCGTCAATCTCTTTATAACTTTTATAGTATCAATTTTATGAAACCCCAATGTCCAGAATCCACGATAAAGACTTGGACCACGTTGGCGGTCCCTACTCCAAGTTTTTCAGCTATGCGTTGCCTGTCGCCGAGCATATTTATCTGGAGAACCCCGAGTACACCTCTCGACTGCAGCCAAGAGTTCATAAATGCGCGCAGCTAAGTAATGATGCTTCGATCCAGTGCCAGCTTGACCTCGTGGGCGAGGACTCTGTCGGAGCATTTGTTGGAAATTTGAACTTGCGCTCTGGCGGATTGTCCTCATTGGGGTATCCTTATGCCCTTCCCGAACGACTTCCTCTCATAACATATATTGTGGAGTTTGCATTTCTTCACGATGGTGAGTTGAATCTGGTCACGATCTTTGCCAACGTCTGACATTGGGAAATAGATATAATTGAATTCGACATGGTTTCGGTACAGGTCCCGCATTTCTTTTTTCGACCAGTTTTTGCGTAATGACGCATCCCTAAACCATGAGTAAGCTGCTGATGTACACCGATGGTATAGAACCAATTTGTTCAACCAACGACGGGTGCCAATGGGTTAGTTCAGACCATCACTCCCACTGCACATGAAACCAAACAAACTTGGAAACGGCGGCTTGAGCAGGCCATATCGAAGTCTGCAGTGATGATGACCGAACTCGATGCAGCACATGGAAAGCGCTTTTTTGATTTATATCATGAGTGGCAGCGGGTAGAAGAAAAGTTCTTGATCAAGTCGTCTGGGTACAAATCTCTGGAGGAATATCTCGCAGTTCGTTTTCATGCAGGCGGTTGGCCGTAAGTGCACCATCCTGTTGACCAAATATGAATGATGCTTAGGCTCGTATCCGCTCGCATCCAGGTTTATTATTGGGTTGGCCGCCTTTGGTAGCGGTATATTGCTCACTGAAGAGGAGGATGCTGTTGTCCAGCCCATCGCCAAACCGTTGTATGACATAGCGATTTTGGCAAATGACTACTATTCCTGGGAAAAAGAATGTCGTTTTAAAGAAAGGTCCGGAGGTAAAGTTGAGGACATATCCAGCGCCGTCACAATCATCATGTCATTGAAGTCCCTTTCACAACAGGAGGCAAAGGCGTTTATAAAAGATGAAATGCGACGCCTCGAAGATCAGTATTTCTGCGAGAGGGATGCATTCTTAGCGCAACAAAACGATACTAAGACATCAGATGCAGCCATCTTCTCGCTAGATCTCTTGGAGGCAGTTACCGCGGGCCATCTCCTATGGACCACAACCACGGCTCGCTATATTCCCACGGGAGAAAAAGAGTACAGGAAGTATCTGAAGTCCAGACGCAATGAAGGAGCGATATTCTATGAAGATTGTTTATATTCTGACAGTATTCTTGGTACGTATGTCTCCTTGTTAGTTGAAGCCGCAGATAAGACAGGTATGTTATGAAATTGTGTTTTTTCTGGGTCTAAGGCTTTAGGCAATACGTCACACTTTCATTACTGGACAAGGTTCTGATTGGGTTTAGCACCTATTTCGACCAATTTGGTCGCTATGAAACCGCTGAATGAAGATGTAAGGTCCGATTCCTCGAACCCTTTCAAAAGCTGATCAAATAAAGGTAGATCGTGAGGTATCCATCAAATTACATTCAGTCACTGCCGTCAAAAGGAGTTCGTGATAAACTAATAGATGGGTTGAGTGCTTGGTATCAAGTGCCAGACTTTGCTCTGAGGACAATTCATAACATCATCAAAGAATTTCATAATGCGTCCCTTATGTATGAAATTACTCCGAGGCCACCAAAAGTTCTAGATGGTGAAGTTACTAATCAACACTTAGGTTGGATGATATCCAAGATAGCTCGACGATGCGGCGTGGCATGCCAGCTACTCATGTCATCTACGGCACCCCGCAAACTATCAACAGCGCGTATCTACTTTGCGTTGATGCTTTGCAGCTGGCGGAGTTGCTTTCACCATCGGCATTGTCGATATGCCTGCAGGAGCTTCGTGCACTGCACGTTGGGCAAGGATATGATATCTATTGGACATATAATTCCACTGTTCCAACAGAAGACGAGTACTTCCGAATGATTGACGCGAGTGAGTATTAGGATCTCTAGACTTGCGGTCCAATGTTAACCATATACTTTAGAAACTTCTGCGCAATTTCGTCTTTGCAGCCGCTTATTGCAGGATCAAGCAACTATCAACAAGTATGTACCTTATTTTCAATGCCGAAAAGTTACAACGCTAATCAATAGAGTTAGAGATTTGGATTTGTGTAGCTTCATGACGCTCTTTGGAAGGTACTTCCAAATTCGAGATGACTACCAGAATCTTGTTTCATCCGAGGTTTGTACCCATAGAACTGAGCTATGGAATCAAAGCTGACGCATTTTCCGTTGAAGTATACCTCTCAAAAAGGATTCTGTTCCGACCTTGATGAAGGCAAATACTCGCTCCCAATTATTCATGCTATGCAAGGTATGGATCCTGAGCTTACGGGAATATTCCAACATCGAAAGCACAGCGAGGGGCTATCAGAGGAAGTGAAACAATTCGTGTGGAAGCGTCTAAAGCAAAAGGGAAGTTTGGAATACACGAAGAATGCTCTTTTACGTCTGGAAGACCCAATAACTGAAGCGCTGGACCAATTAGAACGGAGGGCCGGTAGAAAAAACTGGGTTCTTCGGCAGGTGTTTCTCATGCTTTGCAAGATGTGAAGATTCTATCTAGACAGGTTTCAAACTTTAGGTCTTTGAGCAAACAAGTAATTAATTCAATGAAGCCATTAAAATAGGAGAATATGGCGAAGTGTGAATAAAAGTTTGAAGTCTCCTCTACAAAGTGTAATGTGCATCATTCCATTTCCTTTAGAGTATCATTGGGCTTCTCCTGTATCTTTAGCAAGATTTATGCGGGAAGGAAATAAGATAGAGATGGAAGAGAAATCGATACCAAGTCAAATAATAAGCTATGAGAGTGAATAGCCAGCATTTACAGGGTAAAAACTATCTAGGTGCTGTGTGGTGCCTTGTAATCTCTTCTCGTTATGGGCGATTTTAGAGATTAAACAGAAGAAGTCTGGATAGCCTCATTGAACTGACCATCTTTTCCCATTTGCTCTTCCCTCTCCTCATCCCGAGCGGCCAGAGCCAAGCAGACCGAATCGACACACACCTGCACAAGAAACGTGAAGCCAACCAGATAGAAAGTTATGACTCCATTCCACGCAAAGGGCCCGCTGTATACGGTGTGCATTCCAGTCGCGAGGGAGAAGATTATCGGCATGAGAATGTTGATGATGACTAGCTCTTTGGGGAATAGGGGTTTCTTGCGCGTGTCAACGATGATAGCGTAGGCGAAGGCAAAGTTCTGGACCATGAACGTAGGCCATGGCATAAACGCAACGAGCCACTAAAGTTGAATGGGTGTCAGCGATTTTATTTGCCAGATGTTTGTATCCAAGGACTACTTACGAAAAAGTCGTTTAAAGCATGAGTGATCTCTACCGGTCGATAGGGTCGGTACGATGCGATACTGAGCACTATTCCGGGCAGCATAAAAGTCCAAATGCCGGCCGATGCTGAAGCTAGCTGAACTTGATGGATAATGTAGGGTACCTTGGGGACACGTCGGATTTGGTAGGATATAGCAGCAGAGAAGGGTAAATAAAAACCGCCAGCTATCATGTTAATCGCAGCGCCCGCATGGATACGTGTGGTATGGTCCTGGTAAAACTTTGCAACCTTCTCAGCACCCCAAGAGGGCTTTGGTGGAGGTATAAAGTCGGCGATGGCAAAAGAGATGACGAAGAAGATGACGGACGCTGCACCACAGCAGGCGCTATAGTATTGGATGGCGGTATTGCTTAGAAGCCATGACCGAGACCAAGTCTCCGTCTTGCGCTGCAGCCAACCATTGAGCCCCATGCTGAAGTGGTGGTGTGGAGTTTACCTTAGAGGCTTGCTGGTAAAGATTGTTTTGGTAGAGATGAATATGAGTGACTCTGAAGCTGCTGATGCTTCTATAATTCTGCCGATAGATCAAGATACCTATGTGATGGGTGATGACACTGCTATATATACCCTTCGCCTACCCTGACTCTAGACACGTGTGGTAATAAAGACAATGCAATTTAATAGACCAGCTCGACAACACCTAGCAAGCGAATACAGTGTCTTGACAGGTGATGTAACACGCAAGTGCCGAACGATGAAGCAGTAGCGAGCCATGTGCCGGAGAATGCCGATTCCCGGATTCCGGAGCCGACATTCCATTCATGGCTAGGTACCGAAATGATAGGACATCAATTATTGTATAATTATCGCCACGAGAGGCCATAGCTTGGGATGCGAAAACTCGATAAAGATGGCACCCCCCGAAAATCATGTCTGGATTCTTTGCGTCTGTTCTCGGCGCCATCAGCGCATGATGAAATGTAGTGGATTGACACAGTGTGTGACCCACTTTGTCTATCACCACTGTCATTTCCAGCGATTAACTTGGCTACAGTACTTCTCAGCCATCGGAACATCTGTGAATGTGCCATTCCTTCGGTATTCGCCGAAGTCAAATGGCCTTGAATTTTTTGGTCTTCCTTTTCTTCTGGGAATTTGGCTGCAAAGTGCCGTTCTTTGACAGGTGTACAACCTCATTGAGACGGCTCTCTCCAACTCGCTTAGCGTTATCCGCTGTGCAGCTCCGCCCGTGACATTGGGAGGCCGCATTTTGCAATGACATTGGCAGTGATTCCATTCTGAATTTATTATAATATTTTTTTTGTAGCCATGTGCTTGCTACATTCTAAGTATTGCATCATTTTATCCCCTGACGTGTCGTTGATTCACTTCAAATAGGGACACAGCCTGCCCATGAGAATGACCAAATGCCTCTTCCCATCACATTTTGAGAGGTACATAATTAGAGTATCTGAGGATCTTCAGCCATTACCGAGTCCAATGGCCAGTTGGTTGAGATGGTGGATAATGGCTCGCTCGAGTCGAAGATATCAGTCTGAAATGGGAAATCAAAGAAACCTCTGTACTCCTTGAAGCTCTCCATGACCAAGAAACTATCAAAGTCTGGCGTCATTCCAGCACCGTGTGTACCAATAAGGTATTCATCTGACTGAACTGGTGCATCACTCATTGCTTCAGTTTCATCTGCCCTGGTTGAAGGAGGACTATTCTGTCCTAGATGATTTGCATGTATACCACCCCGAGCCATTGATGAAAAACTATCTCTAGATGTCGCGTTTAGGGCCTCTCGAATGAGGTTGGTGCTAAGCGTGCTAAAAAGATCACAGGAGCGACGCGATCCATTCCATCTCTCGCAAATGGCTACCAGAACATGTGAGCATGATTGCGTTACCTCAATGATGCTCATAATGTTTGGGGCCAGTTTTCTGGTAATTGGATCATGCACAAGCCTGCTAGCGCTATAGATGTAAGCCAACCCCGCGATGAATATTCCATGGAGAGTTATCCAGGAATAATTGAGTTTTCGCTTCCGATGCAGCTCGTGGTATGATTTAATAGATCCTTGGGCAGCATCAAGCAAACAAATCAGCTCGGGCCTTTTCCCATCATAGCTGGAGCTCATAGTTGGCTCTGGTAGATAGGGTGAAGGCCTGTACAGAAGAAGGATGGCATTGCAATAGACAGCTGTATACCATTCTGGGGCTAGGAAGCTGGATGCAAAACCTCGAGACCCTGTTCGTATCAAGTTGAGGTGGTCAGTGTCCCTTTTCCAGGCATCAATTTCCTCGTGTAGCTTCCCACGAACAAGACGCTTCTCATCTAGAGGAATATGTGAATGTTGTCTAGAGATATACATGAGCGTTAAAATTCGACCAGAGAGTCGTCGGATTCTAATGAGGTGTGAGAAGGGAGAGATGTTGGTACACTCCGAGTCTTGCAAAGAATTTTCAATAATAGGCTGGTTTGCTCCAAATGATTCGTCGTCTAAATGTGATGGCAACGGAACGTCTATTTCATCATCTCGGATTATGAATGGTCGACCCAATGTCATACTGACGATTCTACGATTATTTTTCAATAATCAGCGACTTATTTCTAGCCCTCTTCGGATTGTAGCATGCTTCTCACCTGTCCAAATTATATAAACACCAAAAGCAGCGCTTTCTCATTTCCTCTTCAAATGAAACTTGACGAACTTGCAATGGGTCTGCTGACTCCAGTCCTGGTGACTTTGGTTTCAAGTGGAGCCCAAGCTCGAAGCACATCCGACCACCGAGGCCGGCAAGATGCCAGATGCTAGCATTGGTCTCTCGAAGATTGCTAAAGATGCCATGTTGTGCGATTAATAATAATGTTTTGAGCGACTCGAGGCTAGGCTTTGTTGCGATACTGGTAATCTTGGATTGAGCCATGGTAAAGTATAAGGTGGAGTTGGCAGAAGTTTCCTCGAAACGATTAAAGTTTGAGCTTCCGATTGTAAGAACCATGTCAAAAACGAAAGCCTCGAATTTGTTTGTCTCGTAGAAGCTCGGCTCAGAATAAATTCGATCGACAGACGCTAGGAAGCTTGGACGATGTAAAAGGGGAAAAGTGAGGTGCGTGTGTTGAAAGTAAGCTTCAATGAAGGGCCTGGCAGTGGCTAGTGTCGGAAATAACGGGTCTGAAGGGCTCATAGGAATCCTCTGGCAGCTTGAACTGTCCGGATCATCATGATCTACTTGAGAAGAGCCCATTCCTCCGTGAACGTCGATGATTGTGTTGATCAAATTGGCCAATCCCAGACCGCTACTAGATCCTAGATATCGTGCCTCACCTGTGGCGATGAGTGTGAGGTATCCAACCTCTGCCGCGAAAGCATTGGAATCTGGGCTCGACTTGTTAGTGGTGGGCGTCCCAGGATTTTCCCGGGACTGAGATGCTTGTGATGAGGGACTCGTAGTAAAGCTTCGAGCCTCGACATCAGCTTGAGCAGTTGCCAGCTTCTCCTTTAGGGCTTTGTTCTCCTCCCTTAGTTGCTTGACCAGACTTTCCATATTATCAAGATAACCTCGAGGTAGATTGCGCTGTCGTAATTTGTCAGCGTGAACGCACGGCGCTCCAGCCTTTTCGCAGGCACTGCACTGAGGTATTCGGCGGTCACATCGGGTCTTGCGAGCATGGCATCGGTCGCAAGCCTGCATGTTGATGATCAAAAAGCTAGGGTTTCCAGTTCAACAAACGTAGGAAGTTGGAGAGTCAGAGTTGAGTTGGGACGATAAAATCGAACCGATAATTTTGTTGTGGCTGTTGCGTCATGCCTCCCCGCAAAACCAATCTCTGAAAATGCGGGGAAGTGCATATTGTTAATGCTGGGGGGTGGGAAGCTATCGCTACTATCCCCAGTTGGTTTTGGACCGAGGTGGAAAGGGGTGACATGGTACTTTACAGAGAACTTGGGGGTTTATTATATAAGATAAATGATCCACAACCTTTTTTGATCAGCGGTATACTCACTCGTTTGCTGCAGATACGGTGAGGATATACCAGGGTATGGTGTCAGCGGAGACATGCTCGTATTCGAAAGATTTAACCATGCCATTCTAACTAGAACTAGGTTGATCATGTCTCTTTAGCTAGGATAACTTCAGATCGCTGAGAAAATTAACAAGATCCACTGTCACAGATGGAAGTGCATTGTACAGAGCTAAGCACGGCTCCTCCGGCTGAAATTGTTGCTGACGCGCTGCCACCGCATTTTCCATTTTCAGCCAATAGCATCGTCACGGGTTGAACACTAATGCGGACAACGAGAACACCAATTCGGCCTTCGCCGATAAGTAAAATAGAGACTACCACCACGGCACACAGGGTTCATATCTACGGTATGATGAAGACGGCTGACCTTTTCGTTTGGGGGAAAGTTTGATTGTTAAGTGCGATTATGTAAATTTTAGAGCTTCCAATTTTCTTGAGTGACGATACTCCAAAATTCAGTACTCGCCGTAGACAAGTTTTGACGTCCAAGCTCTCAAACTCCGGCGTTCGCCGACTCTGCAAGAAACGTTCGGGTTACAGGTTGAATTGGTGTTCTTATTCCCGTCCATTTGATGCTTGTAATTTGCACTATGGGCCCATTTCTCACAGTCACCTCCAGCTTATATGAATGCTGCAAATCCACCTTCAGTCTAAAGAGCTTCGTGGTCTCATGCACCGCAGCATCGCTGGTCCGATTAACCAAAAAGCTTCAATCCCAATCTTTACTTGAACATGGCAATCACACCGGATATTAGGCGGCCAATTGTAATTGGCAATGTGGCTGGTGCCATGGAAGATTGCCCGCATGCCATGTTCGTACCAAGCCCTATTTCTTGCATCTCACCATTCTTTAAGCTTCGCACTCAATAGCAAAAAGACGGCTCGGAGATTGATGAACTAGAGACTGAAATGAATATAGGCGACGACAAATCATCGACGGTGAGATGGATGCCATTGTTGGAGATTGGCTGTCCGAGCTTAATATCGCCTGGAATGCAATTCGAAAATATGATGATTCATCCAAGGGATATGAGGTGGGCTTTCTTGAGCAGCTAGATGAATGCATCGACACAATTGCTGCCAAGAAAATCAAGCTCGTTGCTAATGCTGGGGCACTGAATACTCCAGAATGTGCAGCTAAAACAATTGAGATCTGCAATAAGCACAATCAAAGCCATCTCCGAGTTGCTTACGTTATGGGAGACGACATCACTGAAATCGTGGCCGAGAGCAATAAACGGGAAAACTTGGGTGAGATTGTTCACCTGGACCATCCTGACCAAACACTACAAAGCTGGGGAAAGGTTCCACTTTGCGGTGTCGCCTATTTTGGTGGCTGGGGCATTGTCAAAGCACTCCAGGAAGGCGCCGACATTGTTATATGTGGGCGAGTAACTGATGCTAGTCCTGTAATTGCTCTAGCAGCCTGGTGGCATCACTGGTCTCATGATGATTGGGACCGGTTGGCTGGAGCTCTTGTAGCAGGACGTACGTTGTGCAAATCCTTGACTTCTTTTGATTGACGTCCCATGATGCTAACTCCTTCTTCGGCCAAATATAGATTTGATTGAGTGTGGACCTTACGTTACTGGAGCAAACTTCTCTGGCGTGAGACCACATTTAGACGACATGGTAGATCTTGCATTCCCAATCACTGAGATTGCACACGACGGGACAGCCATCATTACCAAGAACCCAAAACACCCGGGCTTTGTAGATGAGTTAAATGTGCGAGCGCAATTTCTTTACGAGATCCAGGGGACCGAATATATCAACTCAGATGTCCTGGCCAACATCGAACATGTTAAGATCGAAAACACCAACGTCAAAGACCGGGTAAGAGTTTCTGGAGCAGTTGGGAGCCCTCCCCCACCCACCACCAAAGCAATCATTGTCTCGATCGGCGGATACCAAGCTGAAGCTACCTTTTATATGAATGGGCTAGACTTAGACGCCAAAGAGAAATTCATGCGACAACAGATTGAACACGCATTCAAAGACGCCGCTTTCACGGAGCTCAGTATTGAGCGATATGGCTCCAGTATGCTCAACCCAAGCAACCAAGCCTCTGGTACTGTCTCCGTTAGAGTTCTGGTGAAAGGAAAGAATAAAGAGGACATCGATGAAGACAAGTTTCGAAAGCACATATACGCTTTAAGAATGCAATTTTATGCGGGTACGTAAGATGGGGGCATCTGACATGCAACTCAAATCATCATCTTAGTGGAAGCTAATAACACTTCCGCCTATCAGGGTACCACATGTCTCTTGATTTCCGAACTATGACCCCAAGAATGTTCATGGAGCTGTTTCCTGGCATCATTTCGTATCAGAAGCTTCCACACAGGGTTGTTCTCGATGGCAAATCCATTGATGTCCCACACCACGGAATCACAGCGCCACCACCGGGGAAACGGCTTAGCTACGAGACAAAGTACCCGACAGACTTGGCATCATTTGGTTTCACAAGTAGAGTTCCATTGGGAGCTGTCGCCCATGCCCGATCTGGCGACAAAGGTGACAACTGCAATGTAGGGTTCTTCGTCCGGTCCGCGGAAGAGTATCGATGGCTGCAGTCATACCTGACAGTGGACCGAATCAAGCTTTTACTCGGAGAAGACTACAAAGAATCGGCTGTAGTCGAGAGATGCGAGTTCCCTCATATATGGGCTGTTCACTTTCGACTGTTGGACTTTTTAGGGGGTGGAGCTGCCAGTAGCACCAGAATTGATATGCTCGGGAAGGGTGTAGCCGAGTACCTCCGTAGCAAGTGGGTTGATGTCCCAGCTAAATTTCTAACTAATCCAATTTCTCTGGGTTAGTTATATTTTTGAGACAGGGAGTCGAGTACTAGATTTCATCATCAAATGCTATAATGAATTCCGGGCTACGCAGCATTTTTTAATGAATCGTTATAATGGTCATGATTATCATAGTGACAGTGATGATAAATCAAAAAGATATAATTAACCCATACAAAATAATGGGGTTGAAGGGTGTAGCACAAAGATACAAGTTAATGAATTAATTCCAAGTGTTGAAAGCCATTGGAAGGTCATCATGTTTATCCACAGCAATCTTACTGTCTCTTACACATCAAGTCCACATATCCGCAATCGGCGACGATGCATCCAAATCAGAAGTGCAATTCAGACAAGAGTAGTAATTGAAAATCGAGACATGTAACAAAACACAAATCCAATATCCAAAGCTTCGAATAGCACGTATTGAGCTGTTACACTTCATAATGCATTAATCCATTCCACTACAGCTTGAAGATACCTTTGAGATGATTCCAAATCAGGATATATGTAAAATGCATGTGGCATACCATGATATATCTTGATTGTAACATTGACTCTAATACAAACATTTACGTGGATTAGTATAGCTATTCTTATTACTGTAGGCGGCCACGGGGTTACTTACCCATCATCTCTGAGTGCTTGGGCATATGCTAGGCCTTCGTCTCTCAATGGATCCATCCCAGCAATTTGTACGACTATTGACTTTTAGCTTCACTCCATTGGTCAACTCGGAAGATAACCCACGAGCTGGAGGAAGGCCTTCAAATGAGGTTGCAAGCAAGGGACTAGCCCGCGGATCAGGTAGGGCAGTTGGAAGATAGTTATCCCAGAACTTCTTCATCCTTGCTGCACTCACAATTGGCCCATTTTCATTTTGTACATAAGAGCGAAGCCTATACTTGTGCATTGGGAAGTGGTCTGGATGACAGGTCACTGGTATATTGAGCACCTGGCCAATGACCCCAGTGACGTTCTTATCGCGCAATTCTTGTGTAATAGCAGCACACTGTTAGAGAATTAGCTTCATACATAAAGTGCAAAAGCCAAACATGGTACCAAGTTTGCGCCAGCACTGCCACCGCCAAGGACAATTCTCTGCGGATCAATGCCAAGCATTTCAGCATTATGCTTGCACTAATTCAAATATCAGCGTTTAAAAGATTCGATTCAATGTTGGTGTTAAAGGTATTTAGATACATACCCATATAAATACGTCAAGGGAATCTTGGAGGGGGTAAGGAAATGGGAACTCTGGTGCCCTGAGAACACGCTAGTCAATATCATATTATGAAAATTATCTTGTTCGGACATACTTTCTGTAGTTGACACTACAAACGACGGCACTGCATTTGGAGGCCACAAGCCGATTCTGAGCCTCCTCCGTCTCTGGGCTACCAACGGTCCAGCCTGCAAGGGTTCAGTCACATCATATTTCAACAAATAGTATTGGATTTAATCAAACCTCCTCCATGGATATTGACGAATAGCAAATGACTAGAAGTGTGGTCGATAGGATGATATATGCGAACGTCAATAGAAGTGCCGTCTCTTACGGTAACCTGGTGAGTGCTTATGACGAAATCCCGGTTTGGAATAGGAACGTTGGCCGGTAATACCGGTGGGACATACTGCACTTTGCGAAACTCCGCTAATGGCAAGCTGTAAAGATGATCGGCTTTTAGATCTAGACTCCGTTGAATATCGGCCACTTTCTCCCAATCCGGATGTGGCTGTGATAAATTTTCAAAGAGGTTCGTTTTCGAGATAGTATCAACGTTTTCAGCCATTTCTATCTATATCGCTTATCAAGAGAATAATAGGCTGAGAGATGACTGTGGAATATTACGAGGGAATTGGGTACTTGAATGAGCTTGAGGACAGGCGACTTTTTTTATTTGAATTTTTCTAAACAAATTTGAGATTTGCAACGCTTGGGACATCCTGTATTCAATTTCCCATTAATCAGAGGGGTGTGCGCCGAAAAGATAGGGATGTGAGCAGGCGTCGGCGATCGCCGAACTGGGCCGAAACATTTCGGCTACGGTTCGGCCGAGGCCGCCCATGACAACAACTGATGACAACTAAATCCAGGCAATTAGTTAAAATTTGGAACAATTCCTATTGTCACAAACAATGTAAGAATATTTCTTGTAGATTACAGCTTGATTCTGCTCAACGTTTATCCTCATCATGTCGATGCCAGAGTACCACGACAACGGGCCCATGAGCACTTCCATCAAACCAGACACTGGCCATTTAAAGGGAAAGTCTGTCATAATCACTGGAGGTAACAAAGCGCATGATTCTTTTTCATAAATTGGCTTTTTTTTATTGACAACCTGATCAGGGGCCAGCGGGCTGGGAAAGGCGTACGCCAAGGGCTTTGTCGATGCAGGGTAAGTAATCGAGGGAAGGAATTTGGCAAGATTAGCCTCCAGGAGCTTTGGAACGAAAATACTTTGGTAACATTAGCTTATATATGTTTAGGGCCTTTGTTACCATTGGTGACTTTGATGACGCGAAGGGCAAGGCTACTGAAAAAGAATTGTCGCCGTAAGTACTCAACTGCTGATTCAGCGAGGAACAGTCACCATAACTCCTCGTAGGAATGCGCTATTTGTCAAGTGCGATGTACGTGATTGGAGTCACCAGATGGCACTATTCCAGGCGGCAAAGAGTTCATCCCCTCAAAACACCGTTGATATCGTCGTTGCCAATGCAGGAATTATAGGCAAGGATGATTTAAACAATAGAGAAGGTATTTAAACCGACATGTTTTGTTTACAAATGATTGAGATACATCTAACTTACCACAAATAGATTCTTCTCAGCTTCCAACGAAGCCAGACCTGAATATCCTGGAAGTAAACCTCATTGGCACAGTGTATACCGCTAGCCTTGCATTCCACTACTTCCGAACCCAGCCACAGGCTGCATCTCGTGATCGTTGTTTGATCATCAAGGGCAGCGTTGCGGCGTACGCAGACCAGCCAGGATCTCCGCAGTACAACATATCAAAATGGGGAGCACGTGGTCTATTCAGAAACCTGCGAAGAGTTTCTTGGAGAGAGGGTATTAGGGTCAACTTTGTCGCACCCTGGTAAGTAATGCAACGCTCATGATTACGGAGAAAGGATTTATTAACGGATATTCGTGACTGGAGGTATGTGCGAACACCAATTCTTTCTGATAATATTATCCAGTATTTGGAATCAGAAGGAGTCAGATTTGCCACCGTTGAAGATTGTACCAAAGCCATGATACATATAGCATCAGACTTAACAGTAAACGGTGAGTTTGATATTGAATGAATCAGACATTAGTTATTCGGCTGGCTAATAAGCTTTTAAAGGCCGTGCCGTCGGAATAGTTCCGAGAGAGGAAGCGCCTGAGGGGTATATGGATCTCGAGCATGATGATTATCAGGACGGTGACATGCTGAAAGGCTGGCAGGAGATTGTACTGGCCACTGCAGAATCAATCGTAAAGGCTTAGCTACCTTTGACAGTGACTTGATAGTAGCTAGCAGGTGCTGTATATGTTCTATACACAAGGGTACATGCATTAAGCACACTCACTTGTTTCGATTGAAGACAGCTTGAAGAGAGATTGTTTTTCTAATGATTACTACGCTTTAGGTTGAACTTGTTTTATTGTAGATTGTTATTAAGCTGTAGTGTAAATAAATAATTCCCAACATGGATTCATTCACTTGAGATTTCAAGTCCAATCCATATGCATGTCTCGACTTTTCTCCTCAGCTTCAAAGCTTGTGCACTTGGTGCTTCAATTGTAACTTCTCGGCTGGCAGCCCTCGGTACTTCTCATACAACCCCAATGCCCCAGAGTTAGCAACAGTCCCACTAATGGCGATGTTCTGTCCGTTGACTATTTGTTTGACGTTTATCTCGCACTTCTTGCCGTTGACCGTGTATGGGATATCGGTGACCTCAAAAATGAATTTGGGAATGTGCCGAGGCGAATAGCGCTCACGAATAGTGGCTCTTATACGGTTGACAAGCTCTTGTGTCAAACACATCCCTGGTTTCATCTTCACGAACAACAGAACTCTCTCATCTGCATCAATGTCACGCTTTTGCCCCACACAAATGCTGTCAGCTATTCCCGGTATCTCTTCTACCACGGAGTAAATTTCAGCGGAACCAAATCGAACTCCTGAGGGATTGAGAACGCCATCCCTATCAAGCTGTTAATACCGAACGAATTATTGCAGAAGAAAAGAAAGGGGTTTTGAAACACAAAAGAACTTACGACCTTCCGAGCATATATATACCACCAGTGTCCGTGAGCCGCTGGACAAAGTCGCCTTGACACCAAACAGAGGCACCAAAACGTTCGAAATATGAGCTTCTATATTTTTCCTGTCCATACTTTCCTATGAAGCGCAAAGGCTGACTTGGAAATGGCTGGGTGCAAACCAGCTCACCTGGAGTACCAGAGACTTCAACTGATATTGGATCATTGGTTGAAACGTCAAAAATATCCACAGCCATACCTAACGCCTTGCATTGGATTTCACCAGCATAGACAGGAAGTAGAGGGGTACCACCGACAACTTTAAATTTTTGTTAGTGTCATGATGCCTTCAATTAAATGAGAAGGGGCATTTCACGACACTTACAGCATCCTGCGATGTCGGTACCACCACTCATGGAAATCAGATGGACATCAGGAAAGGCTTTGGAGTAAAACCAGTCATACAAGTCCGCAGACAGCACAGACCCCGTTGAAGTGACTACACGGAGCTTTGAAAGGTTGAATTGACTGCCTGAAGATTCTTTTCAATGCTGATCCCTAACCTCGCTGAGGAGAAGTGGACTTACGCGGTGCCACATCAAGAGATCTTAATTCAGAAAGATATCTTGGCGACGTTCCAAAAACAGTGACACTGGTATTCCTTTAGTCATCATGGAAGTTTCTTTCAGATAGGGATATGCATACCCTACTTCCTGTGCAAGCTCTAATAATATTGTTGGACGTGGGTGGAAGGGAGAGCCGTCGTAAAGGAGCATGGAAGCTCCACAGGACAGGTTCACCAAATTCAAGACCCACATCACCCAGGATGCCTGTGGAAGCTTAGCAGAACATCTTTTTACAGCTCATGAAGCACATACAGTTGTGTATTGAAATACCACGTCGGTTCTTCGAACGTCGTGCTGTAATGACATGTCTGTCTTTACCTTCAAAGCAACACCCTAACAAGAAAGCAGCAGTTACCATCTCTGATCCTTTCTGGAAACGTTAGAAATGCACTTACACCTGTAGAATGAACAATGCACTTTGGGCTCCCAGTCTATGATGTGTATTTAGAATGTTTGATCTTTCAATTTGAAGAAAGAAGTACCCACAGTTCCAGAAGAATATAAAATGAAAGCTGGATGGGAAAATGGCAGTATGTTGAAGCTCAAACCATCCCCGGAGTCGCGATCAAGGAAGTGCTGAAAAGTGCACCCTCTGTGGATTCGTGATACATCTGGCGTTATACCCAAGTATGGGATGATGACGACATCGGCGAGACTTTTATTGGATTTGAAGGCGTTAGACCAGCTTATGATTCGATCTTCCAGGTTGATATTCTTCCCAGCGTAGACGTAACCATCGTCCGCAAACAAGATCTTTGGGTTAACCTGGTTGTACCTATCAATAATTCCGGCGATGCCCAGGTCACATGAAGTTGAAGACCAGACAGCGCCGATAGAAAGTGATGCGAGTGCAATTGCAATGGTATCAACTGAGTTGGAGACGACGGCTGCGACAACGTCTTCCGGACCAACTCCTGAGTTTACCAACGCCGAACGTATTCGTCGCGTACGTTCCCTGAGTGCGCCCCACGTGAGTGTCTCGATACCGTTTGTAACCTCCCTTGCAGAGTATATCGCCGCATCATTCTCATTACGGTCCCGCAGGATTATTTCGGCAATGTTCAACGAATCAGATGGAAAAAATCTTGGAGGTGGAAACATGCTTGATGCCTGGCTGCTCTGGAGAAGAATTAGCATCAAGAGAACCAAGACTTATCCAAAACTCAGATCATGCCGTCATAAAGCAGTTACCTTCTTGTCAAACATTGGTCCGACGTCTTGAGACCCATGAGGTGCAATTCTTAACCACGTATATGCATCTCTCCAGAAATCTTGCAGTGTCATAGGATCTACCGACCAACGATGCAAATCCTGGTACGTGTGTAATTGCAAACCATGTTTTCTGTTCACATATTCAATAAACTTGGCTACATTCGTTTCATTGCGCCTTCGAGGCTCCCAGAGGGGTTTCTTTTGGTGAACACTCATGATAACGTCAAGTGATGCCGGATTGGAATAACGAACAGTTGGTGAGAAAACAATCACAAACTACTCTAATACTCCTTCATTGATATCATGTATCGTTTCGTCTATGAATCAATCACGGTGATCTTTGCACATCAATTCAATCAGGTCGGTAAACACGTCGGTAAACACGGCCCGGTCAGCATCCGATTTCTTTTTTTTAACCGAAATGCCAACAGACCAATGGAGCAAGCAACCATGCTCCGGCAATACCGTGATTCGGCCCCACTCCGACTTTTGTGGGGGGCTTCCTTCTGATCCATGTTCCAGGCGGCCGAGGCCGATTGGTGGGTTGGACACAGGATACCGGTGCATCCACGTTCGCGATGAGATACAGTGATGGTTGAATAATATCCAATTCGAAAGGCTATTTTCTTTGAAAATTTATGGTTAGTTGATGCTGGGTCGGGCCCTTGCTCAAGCTCTTCCCATGGCCACCTTAATTTTTGCAAGACTGTAGCCCCTAGCGGCCACATATCGTATTTTCCTGTACATAGATTATTCATTCGGATTCATTACATAATTTAACTTTAAAGACCCCTCGGTTAATTTTGGATGGTAGCTCCATAGTGTAATCACGCAGCAGATGCCGCTTCTACTTGAGTTGTATCTAAACCCCATTCGGCTGCTGGCCCTCATAATAAAGTACCGTAAATCCTTCCAGGTTTGCCAAGGCCTTCCGGCTTTCAATTTCGTATTTCTTAATACCTCCCAGGTAGTTAAGCTGTTCTCGTTTCTTGCCTGGGATATTCGCCCCCATGTACCAGGAATCTGTCAATGGCATCAATGTTTGGTCGTTGGCTTCCTGAATTGCCTGTTTCCATCGCTCCTCAGCATTTCGGTCCGCTTCGATCGATTTGATACCTTCGGATTGGAGCTTTTTGAGTAGATCGGCTACCATGTCAACTTGGCATTCGATAAACATCGGTCCGTTCGTAAATGCCGTGGGTGCTGACCTGGCTGTTAGTTGCAGTGCTTTGGAGTCTAAAGAACACGTACCTTGTGGCCCATATATCATGAACATGTTGGGGCATCCACTGCTGCAGAGGCCAAGGTGCGTGAAGACACCATCCTTCCATCGCTCTTTGAACGTCAGACCGTCTCTGCCATGGATATTCATGTTGGTTAAGCTGCCAGTCATTGCGTCAAAGCCTGTGGCCATCACAATGGTGTCGAATTTCCGCTCCAGCCCGTCCTGACAAATGATACCTCCCTCGGTGAACTCTTGAATGGCATTTGCTTTGAGGTCCACGATTTCAACGCTATCTCGATCAAGGCACTCGTAATAGTCTTGCTCGAGACTACTGCGCTTTGTTCCAAACGCGAAAGGTGGCTTTTCAGGAACAAGAAATGCTGCTTTTGTAGGATTTTTGATCCGAGGTCGCGTTTTCTTTGCCCAGAACTCATACATGAGTTTGTTGGCTTTCTTATCAACCAAGAAGTCCCGATAATTTGCTTGATTAAAGTTGAACCCGCCACGACTCCATAACTCTTCCCACAATTCCTCTCTTTCGCGGTCATTCAATTCAAATACGGAACCTGGACGAGTATCATATCCAAGGCCAGACGCGGAATTCCGACAGTACTCAAACATCCTTCGATAGGTAGATTTATTTGCCCTTTGCTCGAGATCGCCGAGGTCACGTTGGAACATTGGCAAAGATATGCTGGCTGTGCGAATGTATACAGTCAAATGCAATGCTTCTTTCGCAATTTCCTGTGTACACTGTATAGCCGTAGCGCCCGAACCAATGATTGCCACGCGTTTGTTTTTGATATTCGCAACAGTGGGCCAGCGTGTTGAGTGAATAAGTTGGCCCTGGTATGCTTGCAGGTTTTTGAAGTCGGGATAGTGTGGCTTGAAGCAGCTTCCGCTGGCACAAATAAGATACTTGGAAATAGCTTTATGGCCATTGTGTGTTGTCACGGTCCATTTCGCGACGGACTCGTCGTAAGTTGCATCAATGACGTTGGAAGAATAAGTGATATCCTTGGACAAATGCAGAGTCTCATCAACATGCTTAAAGTAGGCCTTCAGCTCCTCTCCACTTGGGAACCTCTCTGACCAGTTCCACTTGCGCCAGAGTTCGGGCATTGAGAACTGGTAGTACGGCATTTCGGAGTCAACTCTAGCTCCCGGGTAAGCATTCCAATGCCAGACTCCACCCAAATAAGAGGCTGCCTCAAAAACATGTACATTGAGGCCCAACTGACGCAGCTTGTAGAGACTATAACATCCACTAAAGCCAGCACCAATGATGAGGACATCGATCTCTTTTGTTTTGTGGTCCCCATTGCTTAGATGTTGTGATGAATTCATTTCTGAGATAAGTGGAATGTACAGTTTGTACAAGTATCATGTGTCAGCCGACAGAAATGTATAATGCTCTAAAACAATTTTGATTGCCCTGATAATCGGCAGTCCGAATGTTGATTGGAGTCAAAAAAGACGTCTCGAATTTTGTCTGATGTGCATAATTAAATCAACGCAAACCAACCCACGCCAAAGTGGTACTAGAAGGTAAAGGGAATCGGCATTGTGGCTTGCAGGGGATGCCAACTCCGGGTGGATAATGTAACCGACATCGGATATTCGGGCCTTGCCGAAGCTCTTTCGCAAATGCCCCGCCGCGAACTAATCGTCGGCTGCAATTTGCCAGTTACAAATGAACAAGTGCGGATATTGAATTTAAAATTTCTAAAATATGTTCGGCTGAGAGCCGAGCATATTGATCCATCCGAAGGTGCTTAATATATGGTGTTTGAAATGGGTTTGGGATGAACTGATCAGGTGCACTCCGACCTTTGTTGATACAGGTGATTATTCATCAACCCCCTTGAGTGAAAGCGGATTTCCTTTTAGCAATTTATCTACGACAATAACAATGGAAGCAACTCCACGACTCAACTTCCCTAAAGGGATGCTAGCAGGTGATTATAATGTGGAACATCTCTAGCATCAGTTGATAACTGGACCTAGGTCAAACTGCCATTATCACAGGCGCAGCCCAAGGCATCGGTGCCGAGACTGCCGCTATTCTCTCGCGGGAAGGGTGCAAGGTCGTCCTTGCGGATATAGATGCCGGTAACATCACTGTAACGTGAACGCTAACATGCGCGCTGATAATCAAAACAGAGAAGGCCGAGAAGACCGCTAATGCTATCAACTCAGATGGGGGAGCCGCGATTGCTGTAGCTGGGGACATCACAAACAATGAGGTTATTAGTAATTTGATTCAAAGAGCTGCCAAGTTCGGCGAGGACAAGATTCATATAATAATCAATAATGCTGGCTATGCATGGGATGATTCATTGCAAAACATACAGGACAAGCAGTGGGGTGAGAATCTTCATTTATTGAGTGGTATAGAATTTGTTCTAACAAACAAAGACACTATTATTAGCCTCCACAATACTGCACCATTCAAAATCATTCGAGAAGCAGCACCATATTTCATGGTCAAGGACGGCGAGCCCAGGTCAATTGTCAATATTTCATCGACGTCTGGGATCCATGGCAACGCTGGTCAAGCTAGCTATGCCTTAGCAAAAGCGGGACTGGTAGGTCTCACTAAAACTGTGGCACAAGAATGGGGGCCAGAGTATGGAGTCAGAGCCAACAGTATGTAATTGCCTATTTCCGATTGAGACTTACCTGAGCCAATGATTTCATTCGCAGCTGTGGCCTTTGGAGCCATCAAAACCAGACTAACTCAGGCCCCAACGGGGGAATATGTTGTAAGGCCAGATGGTGTACAACATTCTGTTGGATTCCATGGTGGCTACGACGAGGAAGAAAAATGGTTACTTTACCGGAAGACCAAATATCCCTGTCTAGGCTGACTCTATTTACAGGGTTAATGACATACCGCTGAGGCGCATCGGATCGTGCACCGATGCTGGACGGGCCATACTAGCTGTAGTATCTCCCTTATTCTCATATGTCAGTGGACAGGTAAGTTTAACCCCTTGAAGAACTTCTAGTTAAACATATTTTAATCATAATAATTTAGACAATTATGGTAAGAAAGATTCCACAGGCCGTTTATACACAATAATTAATTATTCTAAGGTTACTGGTGGTAGAGGTGGCATGTAGTTCAGATGACTAAATTGTATCGACTTGGTGATTAGGATGCCGAATCTAACAGAACAATATGCTAAGTCTGGGGGAATTTATAATTTGTGGGAATGTGGTTGTAAGGAAGTAGATCCACAATATTAAATGCCTAAACATAGTATAAAAACATGCAATCCTAATTTGGGAATCTCATAGTTCACATCACATTTTGGATCCATTCACCATGAAAAGGCCTCATATCATGACCATTGTAGAGATAGTTCTGCCTCATACTTGGCTTGAATGAGAATGAGATCGAGTTTCTGAAGGACTTTCAAATTGAACTAATCTTTAACGTTGCCCAACTTGAAAATGAAAGGCATTGACACCACAGAAGACTACAGGAAGACAGGTGAAAGGTTTATGTCACTTAACGAAAACTGTTGCAGTAGATGAAGAATCTAAGTTATATTGGCAAATACTATCCATAATCATGCAACCGATGTAAGATCAGTCACCGTCTGTTGGTTAAGCTTACCCGTAGCATCTGAAACTACCTTGTCATTGGCCAAGGAAGAGAATTCCATGCTTCTCCAGCCTTCCCTAGTCTCCCTGTCAAGCCAGGCAGTCCAAGTTGGGATACCGCCAAAGTAGAACAAAACATTGGCCGCCTTTCCAGGAATATTGGCGCCAACGAACCAAGCACCAGACGCTTTGGCCGATTCCCCAAATAAGGTCGCCTTGAAAGCTTCGTCGAGATGAGATGACCATTTCATGACGGCATTCTCCATAATGTTGATGGTAGTGAGATGGTTTTTCTCCATGTGTCGAATTGTTTTGCCAATCCAGTCCACTTGGATATCCACCACGATTGGCATGTTTCCAAATGGCACATGAGGACCAGACACCAAAAACATGTTAGGAAATCCAGGAACAAGGACTCCAGCAAACGTTTCGAGCCTTTCGGCCCATAGGTCCCGGAGTAATTGATCTCTGCTTCCCTTTACACTCATCTCACTCAACGCGCCAGTAGCAGCATCAAACCCCAATGCGAAAATGATGATGTCAAACTCGTACTCAGCCCCAGAACCGGTACGAATTCCCTTTGCATATAAGTCAATACCATCTCGGCTAATATCAACTAGCTCGACATTTGGCCGATTGAATGCCTCGTAATAGAAGTGTCCGCAAGGAGGACGTTTGGAGAGGAAGGGATACGTCGGGCTCAGAACTTGTGCCGTCGTCGGGTCTTGAACTACCGCGCGTATCTTCTCGCGAAGGTATTCGGAGGCAATATCGTTGGACTTTTGATTTGTGAAAAGGTCTTCAAAGGTTTCGAACTGGAAATGGAATCCCCCTGACTCCCATCCAGAATCCAGAAGCCGTCTAATCTCATCGATTTCGTCGATATTCTCAGTAGTTTTACCTGATGGTGTCATTGCCAAGCCGAAGGGATGGCCTCTGGCCCGATTCCAAGTTGCATCATATTCCTTCTTGATTTCATTGGCTTGATAACTATCGATGACAAAGTTTCGACCCGGAAGGACATAGTTTGGAGTACGTTGGAACACGGTCAACTGTTTGGCTTCGGGAGCAAGCTTGGGGATAATTTGGACTCCCGTGGCGCCGGTGCCAACGACGGCGACGCGTTTGTCGCGAAAGTCCACGTTGGCCTTGGGCCAATTGGAAGTTTGGTACCACTCGCCGGTATAAGACTTTAGCCCAGCAAAAGGGGGCTCTTTTGCAATGGATAAAGGTCCAGTAGCTGGTAAGAAATAGTGGCAAGTCGCGCATTCTCCATTGGCGGCTGTGACAGTCCAGATGTTGAGACTATCACTGTAATGTGCAGCTTCGATACGCGTGTCAAACTGAATGTTCTGGCGCAGCCCGTACCGATCTATATTCGGCATGTGAGAAGCCGAAATGTCACAATCAGACACTAGAGAGGCTTACCAGTAACGCGACCCAAGTAGCTTTGGACCTCTTCTTGAGATGGATAGCGTTCACCGTAATTCCATTCTTCCTTCAGCTCCGGTGCAAAATTCATGCTGTAGACCCAAGCTTCGCTATCAGTTCGAGCCCCAGGATAGCGATTCCAGTACCAGGCGCCGCCTACATCGGACCCAGCCTCAAAACACTTGACAGTCAAGCCTAGCTTACGGAGCTCCCACAGCGACCGAATACCCCCAAAACCAGCGCCAACGATAATCGCATCATAATCTACAACTGGTCTGGAAGCCATTGGTTGTACTTGCAGGAGATAGGGCTTGAATGAGAGTTTAGGTAATAATAGAGATGCATGAAATTCAATGTTCCAGAGGTTATCATTTTCATATCAACATCATTTATCTTCCCAATCTTGGCCTTTGACAAAACCAGCATGTCACAAGTGGGTATTCTGGAAGGCTCAGGCTTCTCTTGTCCGTGTATTACCAGCGTCGGTATTAGCCGACCGAAGGCAGGAGACTCGGCACGAAATCATGTCATTCGGTTATTATGGCATTTCCGAAGGTACGCAACATTGGTGACTCGGAATTTACCCTGCTTCTTCATTAGCTAAACTAACGCGAAAGTCATTTCTGCCAATTATAGTCGCATCATGGAATCTACAACCATCCGACCGTTTTCAACTAGCGATTCTTTTCAGTGTTTGTTATCAATAAATATCCGCGGCTAATCGATTTAAGGCACCTGATGTTTTCCGCAAGAGTGGAGTGAACAGTGTCATAAGGGTATGAGCGAAGTAAGAACAGGCCCGGAGTTTCCCAGAAGAACTATCGGCGTTCGCCGGCCGATGAGTGCCCCTCCTTGCGGCTAGAATGGCGACTCGGAGAAACCTTCCGGTTGTTGGTGAGGAGTTTCCGGTACCCATGGCTCCTGTGGCAGACAGGCGCTATTAAAATATATCCCCGTTCGGATGCTACATGCCACCTCAGTGTCTCGATATTAAAGACAAATCCCATCTTGACAGTGGTCAATTGCTGTGGACGGTACAGACTCGATGCTCAATGACAAAGTCATGTCGTAGCCATCGATTATGAGCACAAACATACAGAAATTTATAAATTATTTCAATATTGCCTTTGATTATGATGTATGGATGTGGTATTTATGATGTCACGCCGCCCAGAGCGCCTGGCCCAAATCCATATGAGCGCCATCTCGGCGACGACCGACATTTCTGACACGAATTTAGCCCTCGGTCAAAACACCAGTTTAATTTAGTTTACCCCGCATCCCAAGGTATTGCAGCTTCATGATTGAAGTTGCATATTTCGATGCAACGTGCTACTTCAAATTATTGATCGTATGTTGGGCTCATGTTGGTCTCGATGAATGCATTTGCCAATGTCGGAACAACGAAAAGCCACATCCGCAGCTGGTTCGTTCAGACGTGCCACAGTCGCTTGTAAAAGTTGCCGACTACGCAAGGTGAAGGCAAGGGCTCCGCTCCTATCTCTCCTTTCGGGGCTAAAGACTTTTGCGTAGTGCGATGCGTTATCTGCCACATCCGCTGAAGGATGTGGCCCCTGTCGACGAGCGGGCCAAGAGTGCTTATTGGACCCTTTGTCAGACGGCAGAAGGTTTCTTTTTCTTCTCTCTTGACTAATGCGTTAGACACTAAGGAAAGCAGATCAGTCAGTCGGAAATTCGTCGACAAACTACAGCAGCGCATAGAGACCCTGGAAGCTCTCAATCAAAGAACAGTTTGCGAAACTGACGAGAATCCGGAATTTCTTCAACTTGATAGCGCTACTGATCCAGTCATCACCATAGTTCCCACCATCTCGCATGGCGGAGTATCCGTGCCGGTCTTGGCTGACAAGAGTTCACCACAAGATATGCGCCACCAATCGCCAACCTTCTACGGAGCAACATCACATCCGCATCTTGTATCTCCTCCAGAGGAGTGTCTTCTAACTTCTTTCGAGGATTCTGATGCAATTGGGATTGATCTAGACCCAAGCTCCCCGCATCTACGGGACAATTTACTTCAGGCCTTATTCAAGTACCAGACCCTTTGGGTTGATATTGTGAATAAAGAGATCTTCTTGAAACATCGCTCAGATCATCAGAACTCTAGATGGTACTCCAAGTTTCTAGAAAATGCCATGTTGGCATGTGGGACCCGGCTGAGCACCTCCAGATCCGTCAGGAGACTGGGTCCCAAGTATTTTGAGTGGGCCAAAGAGGAAGTATTGATAGCCATGTCTGATCCTACACCAGCGAACTTGCAAGGCTTCTTGCTTCTGAGTGAGTACGAAGTTACGCACGGTAATGACCGTTCAGGCTGGATGTTTTGCGGTAAGTGTGCAACATAAAATCCTCTCGTGAACTCTTGACCAACAGATACAGGCGTAGCTTGTCGCATGCTGTCCGATCTTGGCCTGCATGAACTTGCAAGCAGCATTGAGGATTCCGAAGAGTCTCCAGAATCAACACTTGAGTCTAATATTGCATATGCTCTATTGTCAGCTTGTATAGTCTACGAGGGGGTGTGGACTCTGTATCTGGGTAGGCCAAGCTCTATTCCAAGATCAGTCATGAATATTGCAGCCTCACGCTGTAAGGAACAACGAAACTCGGATTCGCCCTTGCTCAACGCATGGGTGGGGCTTTGCGTGCCCATGGCGGAAGTCTCGCATGTATTAAACGATCAATCCGTCAATGACGTTGATAGGTCTTCTTCCCTTCGTCAGCTCTTCAAGCAGATGGACGAATGGTATAAAGGTCTTCCGCCACAGCTGAAGTATGACGAAGATCGTCTCACAAACATGGAGTTGCCAGGATATGGACTGCACACCCAACACTGCAAGGTCCAGATTCTCTTGCGACAGCATCTAGCCAAGTCAGGAAACACTAGGAAGCGGCAGCATTCCCAGATGACAGACGACGAAGGTTTAAATCTTACTTCCAAGGATTCAGACGCCATAATATATAAGTATGCCCTACGCACATCTCGTTTGGTCGTCACCTATCGAGAAGCTTTCGGAATGGAGAAGATTCCCTCAATCATGCTTGACAATGCTGTGGTTGCGGTAACTGCAATGATAAAGCATATTGATAAAACTGGCAGTTTTGACGAACCTCGCCAGACAATTTGGCTTCGCCACCTAGTAAAGAGTATGAAGTCGGTGCAGCCGCATTTCCCAATCATAGGACGCATGCTCAATTCTCTGAAGCAAATCTGCGGGGCCAGCCCGCTTTGTAATATTATCCCTTCCCCACACGAGGACTCAGTGGAGAGTCCAACTCATAAGCTCCCTTCTCAGGGCCTGAGCTTTGATCTCCTTTCGGGGTCAGATGATCAGGACAATTTGCTCGCGGCTGTTAGTGTTCCGGATATTGATTGGACTTCTTTCGACACGGGTGTCTTCTCACTAAACGGATTTGGTTCCGATATGGGTCTTCTTGTATCAGATCCTTTAATATCAAGCTCAGCACAGGCTGTACCTTAGCGTGGCGTGTAACCGTGCGATTCAAAGGTTTCTGACCTCTCTGGTTGGTTTAAATCATTTCAACGGCTTTCTAGAACAGCTTTGAACAATATGAGATAGCTGAAATGGTGGAAAGAGTATTTATCTATGATCACAATCGCCAATTGTATTTTAATGGAACCTTGATTGAATAACTGAGTTGAATTTTATTGCATTACAGAGCCATGTCCTTCTCTTCTCTACCTCTTCCTTTATAGGCCTTTCTTTTTTTCTAAATCATTTTTTAAATAACGATAAGAAAGTCATGTTATCTTTAGATTATAATAATCCATTATTTAGAATAATAATACAGTTGTGTATGACAGTTGGCAAATCTACCTCACCACATTACGAAAAATATCCCTACCTTCACAAGAACATGGAAAAGATCATTTCTGTCACTCATATTGAAGTCATATATCCAAGTATTTAAGAAGATTCAAAACTAAAACAAAACATATCTTGCTTCAAAACAGAGAGTATGCCAAATAATACCGCCATCTCTCCTGTTTCAATATCGCATCAAGCTTGAACTATCCACATGGCTGTGATGGTTTGCTGGAGACGGTCCCCGATACCTCGTAACTAATGTCAGGTCAGGCCATGCGCAAAACATGTCTTGGCCATGGCATCCTCTCTCCAATACCAAACGGCCGACATGGTGGCACCAGGGCCGAAAATGAAGCTTCCCAGGGCAATGAGGGCCGTGGCCTTTGTTACGTCAACATTTGTCCGACCCATCCTCTTCAAATCCCACACGGCCATGCATAACCAAACGTACGTAGCAACGTGAAACCCCCAGAAGTCTGCTAGAAAGAGTGATCTAAGGCCTTCTCCAAATGGCTTTGGTTGAGCGGTAAAGTCAGGCCAGAAAACTGATCGTAGGCTCATGTCATGTGACGAAAGAATTCCTGCAATGCTGTAGATGTGCAACATTAATCCAAGCACACCAGTCATGATGTAGAGCTTCCTGAGGTGTGGAACATCGGGAAAGGGGACTTTCGCTCGCCGTGGGACTCCCGTCACATTTGACCTTTTACAGTACAGGTATCCAAAGATTCCACACAGAATCGGAACAAACATGGGAGAAGGCTGCCAAAGAGACTCAAAGTTTTGGATGGCATATGGGCTCTCCCATGGGAAGAACATTAGGATAGTTGGAAGAGTGTAACCAATAGCTACAGCCCATGTCAAGGAAGTTGCATATTGAATTGGAACTTCTCTATTGAGAGGCCACCAGTAGGTTTCCGGTTCGGAAATGTACGTGTATACGGCATAGTATATCGGCATGTATATGCCTATACCAGCGGACTGGACAAGTGTAAGCCAGATTGTGATGCTAAAGGCTAATTAGTGAGATCTTCAGAAGGAGCTTAGTAGCTATGTGTACTTACAATGCCAGCGGAGTCAACATGTTGCGTTTCCGGTATGCTTCAACTGTCCAGACAGCGATAGGTTGAACCAACATCCCCAGAAAGTACAATTGCAGAGTCCGAAAGTCTGGTGCCCAGTTTTTGAGACCTGGCATAAATACCACTGCCAGAAATACCAGATAATCGTCAATGGGCTTAATACCAATATATTTGCGTTTGAGCGGGAATTCTGCATCGAAAGAAAACTTGCCCGTCTCCAAAACGATCCCCAAGTGTTTGTCAAGACCGTAATGAGCAGACCAGACCCACATTCCATAATGAACAAGGCCAGCGACAAATAAATAGAAAAGGATAAAATACCACTTTTTCATGCCTCTCGGCACAGGATTGCTGAGTAGCTCATCCTTGTAGGGTACGAGTCTTGGTACAGGACTCAGTTTCGGATTGTTCAACTTTTCAGCCAGTGGCATGTTGCGAGAGAAATTGAAGGTGACATCTTCCTTATCCGTGAGCGGCAGCAGATAGAAAGCAGCGAGTTCATGCAAAGGTGTGTCAAGCAGCTCGGTCCGTTGTTGCTCGTGTGAATGCTCCTTGAGGGTGGTAGTCCTCGCCTGCCGGGTTTTTTGGGTCATGGCGAATGCACGTTGAATATCCTTCAGCTTGGGTTTAGTGCCTTGAGCCTTTGCAAGCACCTTGCGGAGATTGTTCACTAATGCTGCGGCTGATTCAATAGCCGCGTTGCCCCCGTGGCCTGCGATCGGATGGAACTAGTAGGGTCAGAATGATACAACATGGAGATGCTACAATTTGATGCGTACCTTGTGTGCAGAATCGCCAATTGTGATGATGCGCTTGAAATACCACTGCCTGAAGACATATTCCTGTAACGGTACCAGAGCCGATGATACCCTGTTATCCAAAAGGGTCTTGAATTTGAGAGTCGGCGTAATGTTGTCGTTCTCTCTCTGTGCAAGAATCTTCCTCTCATCTTCTTTGGTGTAAGTCGGAATGTCATCGCCGTATGCTCGCTGAGCTAGTTTGAAGAAGTAAAACCAATACACCCGACCCTCTGGGCCGCCATTGACGATATATGACTGGTGTTTTCTAAACACCGAGTTTGATGCGCCGGGCTCGATCCCATTGCAAGGGTTGGAAATGCCGAAAACGCATCCGTAATCACAAGGGACCGCTAAGACATGTTAGCGCGTTCGGATAGCTTTATCTCTCTGGGGCTCACAAGAAGGCTCGTCTGATGGAATCCACCCAGGTGATGTCTCGTTGGCGATCCTCCACATTTCTCCTCTCACGGTGCTATGTATTCCATCAGCTCCAACCAAAATATCGCCATTGTAGAACGACCCGTCAGCAGTTCTAACGGTGACTCCATCATTGGTCATCTCTACGTTCTGGACACATTTGTTCGTAAGGATCTTCGTCTTGTCTCGGATATTCTCATATAGCATTTGAAGAACCATTTGGCGATCCAGGAATGTAATCGGATATCCATGTCTGAATACAATCAGAGTTGTTGATTTTTAATACTGGGATGCAGCCTTACCTCTCGTGCATAGAGTGATTCATGCCTCTAAACTCGCATATCACGCTTCCTGTATGATCCCGGAAATGAAACGAGTCCAAGGGAGGACATAGTTCCAGAATCTTCTGGTACAAATCCAGCTGGTCCAAGATTCTGTTTCCGTGTGGTAATATGCCGATACTGGCACCTACTTGAGGCGCAATATCTGGATATGATTCGAGGACGACAAAATCTATATCATAGAGCTCCAACATGTTCGCAAGGGTGAGGCCAGTGATGCTTCCACCCGCAATCACGACTTTGAATTTATTTGCGTGGCCCATGTTTTGCTGGAGTTTTGTTCTCAAAGTAATCGAATTGGATGGAAGCTTAGGATGGTGACCGATAGTTGAGATGATGCAAAGGGAGCTGACATATATTCTTAATTAGACGATAACCTTCAGGTTGTCCATTCTCAACACCATGCCACGAACTTTCACGGACCAGTGGAAATTCCAAGCAGCCACGGCGGGGTCACGTAGCATGTTTTCGGCGTTTAGCGAGTACGGAGAACAAATCGCCCGGTCATTGAGATCGAATCACGACTGCCAGGGCAGCATGAGGCGTCGCGGATTGGATATCCGAATATAAAATCCGAACCGTCGGAAATGCGGCCCGAGCTTACCTTCAGAGCAGAAACCACATTGCAGTGTCATTAAACCAATTTATTCATGCTTCTACTTCAGTACCAGGCAGGTTTGTGGCAATTAATTTACAAAATCACATTCGCAATATTTAGGCACGGTGTGGAGGGCTTCTAGAATTGATTGAGAGATCTTCTATGAGGGCATCTAACTGGAACTAGGCGAAATCAGTGGCAAAGAAATCAGCATTCAAACCCTTCATCTGCTCCTACGGTGAATTTATGTCTTTCGGCCCGGATTAACCGTTGTATTCATACCTATTTGTGCGAAAAAAGAAATACGATGCCGTAGTTTACTCCAGTGGCGTTACAATAGTGGCAATAAACCATCGCTACTTTAACATAGGGCCGGTTCCAATTTCATAGTGGCTGAGACACCAATCCCATCACATCCATCTGCCTACCTCTTTGACTTGGAAATCTCGACGAATACGTTTACAATGGAGTCTTTTATTGAGCAAACATTTGTTACGAAGCGCTTCCTTAAGTACCGATATTATGTTTCCCCAACTGGCGAGTCTAGTAAACAACATCCGGCATTGTTTTTTATTCATGGATTTCCTGACTCTGCACATCTCTGGTCAGCCGTGGCCGCCAGTCTCAGCGACATCCCAAACCAAATAATTATCCCTGATTGTTTAGGGTACGCAGGCACAGACAAACCAGAAAACACGGATCTGTATGCATACAAAGGCCAGGCAGATGATCTCGTGGAAATCCTTAATAGAGAGAAGTCTAAATTCGCTGTCATCATCGGACATGACTGGGGCAGCGTACTTGCACAGAGAGTTTACCTATACCATCGCGAGTTGTTTAGCGGCGTTATTCTAGTCAATACCGGTTACATGGTTCCGTCTGGTCAACCATTTGACCTTGTTGCTGTAAATGATTTCACGCAACGGACGATAGGTTATCCTCAGTTCTCATATTGGGAATTTCTCACGGCGCCTGATGCTCCTGAAATAATCGACCAGAATCTGGAAAGGATGTGGCAGGTAATGCATGGTGATGTAGAGGATTGGATGAGGAAATTGTTCTGCGTCCCAAACGCCATGCGTGAGTTCATGCTTGGTAATGAGGAAGTGCCGTTAAAGGCATATGCCTGCGAGCAAAGGTGGAGAGAGAAGTTCATGCATCAATTCAAGACAGACGGATTTACATCAGCTTTGCAGATGTACAAGGCCACTACCGCCAACATACAGTCGCGGTCAGATGCTTCGCTTCTCACAAAGAGCTTGGCTATCGATGTGCCCACCTTGTTGATACTTTGCACAAAAGACGCTGTTTGCGTACCCGAAATGATGACTGAGGCAAAGGATAAAGGTCTAGTCCCTAACCTGAAAGAAGTTATCGTGGAGGCTGCGCATTGGTCGCCAATGGAGAAACCGAATGAAATTGCGGTGCACATCAACGATTTCATAAGGAATCTGTTGCCATCTAATTAACATCTGCTCGTATAAGCTCATGTACATTCAATGGGAATTTTTTGTTTAGTAAACCAGTCTTTTGCATCTTTTAGTACTAGTCATGGCGACTTGTACCGTCAGCTTTTAGTTCTTTCACCAACACTTGAGAATTGTCATGTCAAGGTACGATACATGACAGTGTATGGGCAGCCTTGCAATAATCTTTATTCCTGTATTATAAGTGTAACTAATTACGCACTCATATTGATAAGGACTGTCTTCGGTTCAGTGAACAGTCTCAACGCGTACTCGCCAAATTCCCTGCCAATTCCGCTTTGTTTCTTGCCTCCAAAGGGCGCTTGCATGTGCTGTAGACTCACACAATTGATGCCAACCACACCCGATTCGATTGCCGATGAGACTCGTAGCGCTCGGGTAATGTCTTTTGTAAAGACTCCAGACATCAAACCAAATTCGGTGTCGTTGGCTAATTTCACAACTTCCTCCTCCGTTTCAAAAGTCTTGATGATGCCAACAGGTCCAAATATCTCCTTTCGGTAGATCTCTGCATCATTGCTCGGGTTCAGGAATACAGTTGGCTTCATAAAGCACCCCTTGTCGCCATGTTGGGTACCTCCAACGACCAGCTCAGCTTCAGACTTGCCTCTTTCTATCATCTGTTTTACGCGCTCAATTTGTAATTCGTCAACCATTGGTCCGAGCTCGACATTTGGATCTTGAGGATCTCCCAGGGAATTTTCGGCTGCCTCCATTCTCTTCTTGTATTCTTCGATGAATTCATTTGCAATGCTCTTTTGAACGTACACTCTTGAGGCAGCAACACAAAGCTGTCCACTTCGGGTCAATATGCCGTTAACTGTCCACTTTAGCGCGTTTTCCAGGTTTGCATCCTCGAAAACAACGGCTGGGCTCTTTCCCCCGAGCTCAAGTGTGACTCGTTTCAAATTGCTCAGAGCAGCGGCTACTTGGATCTTTTTTCCCGTCTCCAAAGAGCCTGTAAAACTGATTTTACGAATTTTCATGTGTTCGGCAAGCAGAGCACCTGTTGACCCTGGCCCCGTAATGACTTGGACAACTCCCGGAGGAAAGCCAGCCCGCTCAAATAGAGATGCAACAGCCAGGGATCCGAGTGGCGTTTTCTCACTGGGCTTCACAATCATGACATTCCCTGTCGCAAGTGCTGGCGCAACCTTGAGAAAAAAGCATGCCAATGGTGCGTTGAAGGGGTTGATTGCCGCACAAACACCGAGGGGTTCGTGTCTGACCAACTTGACGTATCCTGAAACATCTTCTTGTCAGTTGCGAACCGCATGTCACGGTCAATTCTACTGACCATCATCAGCAGGGTAGTAGTCCCCTCTCTGTTTATCTGTCCAGCCTGCATAGTACAAGACGCAATTTCTGATATAATTTCGCTCGCGAACGGGCGCAAGCGAAATTGGGATTCCTGACGTTAGCGAGTCCAGCTTGGAAACGGCCACAAGCTCTTCGTCTAGTAGCGATGCCAATTTCAGGAGGCATTCGGTCCGCTGGATAGCTGTGAACTGGCTCCACGGCCCATGAAAAGCCTCCTCTGCATATTTGACGGCTGCATTAACGTCTTCTTCTCCCGCTATCGGAATGTTGCTGGTAACAAGAGTATTGTCCTTTGGGTTTTTGAGTGCATAGGTTTCTCCGCTCCGTGATGCGACATATCGGCCATTCAAGAACAGCTTGTCGTAATAATTCGGGTCCAGTTGATTGTTGTTCATTGCTGCCATTTTTTGTTATGCGGTTTACTTGCTTTCAATAATGTTTAATTGACCGATCAGGGTATACCCAAACCCTCTCGCAGGCACTATACTTGTGAGGCGGTTAAATTCTGCTGTTCATTCTAAGCCCCCTTCCTGCCTACGTCGGACGCTCGGCCCGAGGTAATCAAATCCAAGCCCAGTTCAGGCGAATGTCTTATTTTGGGCCAGACATTTATTTCGCGGAGAAACTGTTTTCTGAGGTATCCGAGTGACATTCGAACGTCGGATCAGCTCCGAGGCGCAACCCCTCCACACTCGGTAGATGCCGACCGTGGTATGCGACGCCTCCGGCCTCCACCGATGGGCTTCCATTTAGACATGATAAAATACATTTGCTATTTTTCAATCTTTTTTTGCTATCCTTAGCGCAATTTGGTAGTCGATGAACAATGGCAAACTTGATGGACGTCTGGGCCCTAACCGAATGGGATAAGCCACTCGAAAAGATCCAACAGCCAATCCCAACCCCAAAGGAAACTGATGTTTTAATTAAAGTTACTCATGTTGGAGTTTGCCATTCCGATCTTCATACAGCCGAAGGGTTCTATGATATGGGCGGTGGACAAAGGTTTTACGTCAAAGACCGAGGCATCCAATTGCCAACCGCCTTGGGGCACGAAATACTCGGAGAGGTTGCTGCTGTTGGGCCCAAGGCGGGATCCATCGCAATTGGCACTCGGCAGATCGTGTATCCGTGGCTTGGCTGCGGTGCCTGTACACGATGCAGCCAGGAAGAAGACAATCTGTGTGCAAAGCAAAGAGGGCTTGGGACGCTGCAAAATGGTGGCTTCGCCGAGTATGTCATGGTGCCGCATCCGAAGTACCTAGTCGAGCTTGGCGACTTAGATCCTGCTGTGGCGTGCACCTTTGGCTGTTCTGGAATCACAACTCTTAGCGCAGTCAGCAAGGTAATGCCTCTGCCTTCGGAAGAGCCGGTTCTCCTCATCGGTGCAGGAGGTCTGGGTCTTGCTGCGATATCAGTACTGAAATCATTCGGGCATAACTTCATAGTCTGTGCAGACATCAGCGACGATAAACTAGCCGCTGCAGCTGCGGCTGGTGCAACAAAGACGGTCAATACCTCGACTTCTTCTGCATCTGTCGATATTCTGGCAGCTACGAACGGACCGGTTATTGCCGTGATTGATTTTGTAAACAGTTCAGAAACTGCCAGACTGGTGAATGGTCTAGTCGCGAAAGGAGCAAAATGGGTTCAAGTGGGGGTCATGGGAGGGTCGATTGAGCTGTCTTTGGTGGCGAACATCTTCAAAGGGCTAACTATTTATTCAAACATCACGGGTAATTTGCAAGAGCTGCGAAAAGTTGTACAGCTTGCAAAGGAAAGAAAGTTGTGTGCCATACCTGTCCAGAAGATTCCCTGGAATTCGGTGAATGAGGCGATGGCTCTACTCAAGGCCAGTAAGGTTTCGGGGAGAATCGTGCTGGTGAAATGATCCAAATACGATAGAAAGAGTGCAACATTGAACTTTGAGGCCTCTCTCGACTCATGAAACATACAAAAGTGCTTTGACTTACGTTTGACCGACATTTATGTAACGTCTTGTCCCGTGTCTTTCTCACTTATGCCTCGTCTCACCTCTAAGGCGGTGAACTAAGCCATGGTTTTACCAAGTGTCTGTCTTAACAGAGAATGATACACGATTACCTGTGGCTATTTCATTTCTCGCCGTGCAACTTTTCTTATATTCTTGGACAGAAAATAGTTTGATTAGGCCTACGCGGTGACGGACCTATTTTTTGATCGTTGTTCCTAGATATACCTGGTGTTATTGAGTTGGCCTGCATTGTTAAATTTCCTACTGCCAAGATCAGTTGCGCATTTCTCGTGAAAGATTAGTTTCGTCAGTCGGACTGCCGCTTCCCGCGGGCAGACATTTTATTACTATGATGGAGAAGCGGCACAGAATGTCTCCAAAGTACGTCATTCCAGATTCCACAGCCTCACTCCCAACGAATCAGCTGTCTCAAGAAGAGGACAATTGTCGCTGCCAATCTCAACCTCGATGTCAAGAAACACGTGGATGACTTTGCAGACAACTGGAAGCCTGCTACCTCATGTCGTACGAGGTTTAAATTGTACCAACTTCAGCTGAATTGAATGGTTCTGTATATAAAAGCAGGCGAGGATTACGACCGAAATTCATGTGTCAAGACCCACCAGATCTGAAAGTTACAGCTACTTGTAGGCCATCTCGATGTCTGCATGCAAATATGTTTACACATATCGGCCCTTCTAATTTTTGTTTTATGAATTCCATGAATACAGCCGAATGGAGGTGTTGCTCTAGCCAAAGCAAAATGTCTCGTGGGCATAAACGTCCTTTTTTTTTACAAACGTCATTGACGATTGGGGAAACCCGGATCCGAGAGTCTAAGACAACAAGCTGAAAGCCATCGAAATCTTTGCCGATGGGCGGAAGTCGGACCGGCTGCTTAACGTCAACATGTCGTCATATTGCTCTCAGTCAAAATCGTCCATGATCAAGCATCTCTGGTTGTCTACAATTATCGCTGTTCCCTTGCTTATTGCAATATATTTAAGGAAGCCAAGATTCCTCGTACCGGTACCAACCCACAAAATCAAACTGACTCTACTAACCATTTTTGCTTTACTCTACTTCAAAATGAAGTTCATTTCCACCCTTGTCCTTGCTTTGGCCGCTGTGGCTACCGCCCTTCCTGAGAATGAACCCCGCGACCCCCGCAAGCCCAAGAACCCCAAGTGCGGCGTCAGGCTGTGCCCAGGTGGCCTTCGGGGAGATTCAACCACCTGTAATCTCGACTGCCAGCATGCAACCTGTTATATATATCATTGCCCGAATGGAAAGCCCAATGTACGTATCCGACAACGTGTTTTCTGGTTCTTTCGTTTCGGTGTATCTCACACAGCCCTTAGATGATCTGTGGAAAAAATGAAGTGAGCTGTGCAAGGATCAGGCCATAAATGGAAGGGATGTGTGGAACATCATATTTTCCATCAATATGACTAGATAACTCCGAAGATGTTTCAATTCGCTTAAGATTGCCCGCTCCTTCCGTGTCATGTTTTTGTAAACATTTGTAGTTTGACATATTCACGCTGTAATGTGAATGGCTTTGTGTGGCCGAATTCGATTACCCTAGACCCCAGATATTTCAGTACCAGGCTAGAAGTTGTCCCAACGTGCATCCAGGATATTTTACATCAGGTTTTGCAAAAAAAATACCCAATAATGTTGAGTGAGTCATGTTTGAAATTGGATGCACGGAATGGTCATGTTACCTAGGTTCATCAATGAATGATAGCATGTATGCACCGAAGGCTGTGCTAAGTGAAGTTACCAGCCTCCTGGATTTATATGCAAGACACCCCAACCATTCTTATTCGTCGATTTGGTCATGTTCGGTTCCAAAGTGGTTTCAGTTAGGGAACTGCGCAATTGACCAGCACTGACTCGAGTGATTAATATGAAACTCTGCGAAATGAGTCGGACGGCAGATACTGTTCCCCTCAACAATTTATCAATTTTCATTTCTTGTGAATAGTGGTCGCTGTTCAAATAGTTTCAGTTAATTCAAAGGCTTGTTCAAAAGTACATTCAAGGGAGTCATGTAGGCGGCTTTGCATGTTGGCACCATTTTTTGCCACGATTAATACCGCACGGATACGTAATTCTCAATTGTTATGGAGATAAAATGGACGCCACAAATCTCACGCGGGATGAAGATGGCGGGATGAAGATGACGGGATGGGATAACAATGAAAAGCAAAACTAGTATCCACAATAGTTGTGAGTTATGTGTTCACATGAGACGGCACCTGACTAGGTGACTGGGGGTTGATTTGATATGGAATGTTCGCGCATCAGCCCGTTTCCACGCCGTTGATCAAGGCCGTTGGCAAACCACTCTGGCCTGTTGAAGAATTTTAAAGATGGAGAGCGAGCCCATATTTCTTACTCTGCTCCGACCAGAGTGCTGAAGTCATAGGTGGCAAGATGTGTTGAGATGGCTTAATAAGCTAGGCGACCTCTAGTCCGAAGCCGGGATAGTTGATTAAAAACTTTACCGGGCCCATATTATCGAAGGCTAACTCTCCCGTCCCTGCCACCAGGCCCACTGAACAACAGGGAACATGCTTCAGACTGTCAGTGGCCGAACTTATGCCGGACTATCATTAAAAACCTGCGTTCAGGGGTCGGGGTCAGCGGTGTAGATATTCTTGATCATTCAAAACACCGGTCTCTCTTGATCCTGTTCTTGACCAGACCATATTCATCACAGTCACAATGCCTCACAGCACAGATCCCCTCAAGCTCACCAGCAAGAACCTGCCTGCCATTGTTTCCCAGCAGGAGAACCAGACAGTGCAGATCCCCAGCTATGACCGGACCGGCGTCAAGGAGGGCATCGTCCACGTCGGCGTTGGCGGCTTCCACAGAGCCCATCTGGCCGTGTACATCGACCAATTGATGGGGAAGCACGACCAGCGTGACTGGGCAATCTGCGGTGTTGGTCTCCGACCCAACGACGCTGCCATGCGCGATGTCCTGAGCTCTCAGGACCACCTGTACACCGTCATCGAGCGCTCCGCCAAGGGCAGCTCCGCCAACATCATCGGCAGCATCAACTCGTTCCTCTTCGCCCCCGATGACCGGGAGGCCGTGATTGCCAAGATGGCACACCCAGACACTCACATTGTGTCCATGACCATTACTGAGAGTGGCTACTACTACAACGAAAACACCCATGAGCTCCAGGCCGAGCACCCTGACATCCAGCACGACCTGGCCAACGAGAACGCCCCCATCAGCACCTTTGGCTTCCTCTACGCCGCGCTGGCCAGGCGTCACGCCCAGGGCCTGAAGCCCTTCACAGTTCTGTCCTGCGACAACATGCAGAAGAACGGCTCCATCACCCGTCACATGCTGGAGTCCTTCGCTCGTCTCCGCAACCCCGAAATCGCCAAGTGGATTGCCGAGGAGGGAGCTTTCCCCAACGCCATGGTGGACCGCATCACCCCCAGCACCTCCCAGAACGACATCAAGTCGCTGGCTGAGACCTTTGGCATCGAGGACGGCTGGCCCGTCGTTACCGAGCCCTTCATGCAGTGGGTCGTTGAGGACAAGTTCTGCGACGGCCGCCCTCCTTTTGAGAAGGTCGGCGTCCAGGTCGTCAAGGATGTGCACGATGTTGAGCAGTTTGAGAAGCACAAGCTCCGTCTGCTCAATGCCAGCCACTCAGCCATGGCTTACCCCGGACAGCTTGCCGGCTTCAAGTACGTCCACGAGGTCATGGAGCACCCCCTCTACCGCAAGTTCATCTGGCAGATGATGCAGGAGGAGGTCAAGCCCCTGCTTCCCGAGATTCCCGGCGTGGACATTGACCAGTACTGCAACACCCTCATGGAGCGTTTCTCCAACCCCACCATCATGGACCAGATTCCCCGCATTGCCCTGAACGCTTCGGGCAAGATTCCCCAGTTCATCATGCCTTCCATTGCCGAGCAGATCTGGGTCACCGGCCCCTTCCGCCGCTTGTGCTTCGTCACTGGTGCCTGGTTCCAATACATTAACGGTGTTGATGATGCCGGCAACAAGTTCGAGGTTGACGACCCCATGCGGGAGCAGCTGCAGGCCCTGGCCAAGGCTGGCGGCAAGGACCCCCGCCAGCTGCTGAGCATCAAGATGTTGTTCGGTAACGACTTGCGAAGCGACGAGCGCTTCATCAACGAGGTCGCCAAGGCTATGGAGCTTATTTCTAAGGACGGAGTGATGGCAACGCTCCCCAAGTACGTTGACTAAATAGCATAAAGGGTACAGGCTACGGGTCAATCTTTAATATTTCATGACGATAGATATACTAGATTTATTTAGAGCGGGTATAAAAATATTTGATGGGTTACATATAACTAGAGACCACTTTCGCCTCCTAGTGCTTGAATCTGTTGCAATATCTCCTATAAACTAAGTCTCTGATATATCGACGGGTTCCTATTATTGGTTTAAAGGAACACAACTGCAATAGTAGCTTCACAAAATCAATGTCTACCAGGTCTTCCTCTCACTTCAGAACTATCAGAACTGAAGCTCCAGCTCGACTATTCTCACATGATAAAGGTGTGGCTGAAAGGTGGGGGTTGACGTCGTGCATTCAGTCAGCCAAGCCAATCAACACTCCGCCTCTGATGGGACCTGATCCGGATTCCGACCATGGAGCACCTAGTTCACTGCACTGAAGGTGGGATCCTGGTCAACCCGATCGTGACAAAAGAGTTTTACGGTTGCTTAGACCGCGCATTGACTTCGTTCCCGCACAACCTGCTGCGATGATCAAAACTAATGGGTTCTATTTCGTTTTCCTGTCGAAAGTCACAGAACATTATTGACGTCTTGCAACGAGGATTACGCGTAGTGCTGATGTCAATCTTGCTGCATCGGCCCACTCTCGTCTCCGCCTTTACCTTGATTGCCATCGAATAAAGTGTTTAGATTGGTCATGATATGATTTTGGACATTATCAGTAATCTTCTGCCCCAAAAAAATCCTGCTTGATCCTGATAAGGGTTTGGCAATGATCTTCGTTCGGTTGGGTCCAACTCTAACACGAGAATGATGTGCGGATTTTCCGGCACCAGAGCGACCGACCGCCCGGGACACACTAACGTGTCTTGGCCCAACAGGGGTTGTTCTCCAGCCCCCCACGAGTGGGTGACGCGAATTTATTTGTTCCAACGCTACGCCAATGCCAATCTGGAGAATGCTGTTGCCTAGTTTTGAGGAGAAAAGAAAAACGCGAAGCCAAATGACGGCGCCCGCGTGCGGGGTCACTTGAAATCATTCTCAATGGTTGAGTAACGAAATTGCAAAGAAGGAAAAAACTTCAACTGTATTTTACCCCTGCATCGCCAACACTCTGTCCCCAACAAATGCGACCAAGCTTTCGTCCACGTGCAACAACTGTATCGCTAGCGAAGGATTATATGTGTCATCTCGTCACCGCCACTCACCGAACTAGCCACAACGGCCACCTATTAGCGCCCATTTTACGACGCCATCGCTGACCTGTATCAACAAGGGTCTTCATCTTTGGCTGGGTTAAAACGCCTGACTTGGATCGTAGTTATATACCGAGGTTACTAGGCGGTGTGCATCTCCCAGTGCGCACTTGACAGTTCCGCACATATGCCAGAGGCGATGGCACCCGCACCATCACATCCTTCCCGAGGACTATCTCGACTATGTTGGCAAACCCCGTTGCGGGGCTATTTTAGTTCTCCCACGTTGCATCCTCTTTATAAAGAAAGATAAACAGTGCAACTCTCACAAAGTCGATGAATTTCTGATCAAGTAAGCTGTTAATTATTTGGGAACATTCATTAGCTTGCGTTTGGGAACGGTGTGAAATGAAGAGCCGTAGTGGAGTTCATAACGATTCGCCATTTTCTTAGACGGATGACCGGATTATAAATTTGACTGATGATGTCTGGTTGTCAAACTAATTGTTGTGTTGATAGCAGGTAGATCGCCATCACGAGTTTGTTAATTTCGATGTAATGAGTAAGATCAACCTGAACAATATAGATGCATTTGGAATTTGCAAAAAGAATTTGCTAGTAAATTTACAGAGCAGAATTGTAACAGAGAAACAACACCATCATGAGAAGCCCCAATATGCAGGTTGACCCACATTAGACCCTATTGTAACTAGAACACACACACGCAGCCCACTCAGTGAGGAGGCAAGCTTTAGTCTTGACATAATAAGGAACCTGCCTATTGCTTTGCCTAGCTATCAGGCCTCATACCTTCACAGTGTGACGCCGACCCCATTACAAGAATCCAATTAAATTAGGACAGTTTGTTACAGAAGGGAGCCGCTGCATACCGACCTTCCATCTGAGATACAATTTGACAACAGCAATTAGGTTTGCCTCATTGATTGGACTAATACTTTGCTGGGGTAATCACTAGCACATGCTTCACAAATACAGCAACAAAATGGCTGGTAGCAATGATACTCTCTTGCCTCTAGTCCGGACTCCTTCAATAGGTCTGATGGAGGGCAAGCACCTACGACTCATAACAAACACTTTTCATCTTTCCTGATTATATTAACCTGGTATATGTTTCATCTGATGCTTTTCTTGGGTAAGTGTTGACTGTCAAGCTGGAGAATATAGAAGAGTTTGAGTCAGCGGTACTGGCGACATTCAAGTCAAAGCGTGATATGTAATTCAAAATTGTGATATGTTCACTTTAGAGATAAATATTTGTAAAATATGATTAGATTCTTGTAGTATTGAAACCAACTGATAAAATGAACATGTCGTTAGTTTTATTTTGTTGGTCCGATATTGACAGCTGCACTCTACTCTGATTTTATTAGGTCAATGCCATTGGCTCAATCGAGACCTTGCTGTTGGTTCTAATTCGTCATTAATCATGTGATTATATTCTGGCCCTAAGTCACACCTTAAGTCCATACCGATTTTACTTCCAACTTTTGGGGCTTGCTTCCCACGTAATAATATCCGCTACAAAAAGTCCCATTTTCATTTAAGCCTCCCTACCCAGTTAGCATGGCAAAATACAGGCACTACAAAATCAGGGATTCTCTACTGCACCTTGAAGAAAATGATTGTAACTTGGTCATTCGAGCGGCTGGTGGCCAAGTGTTTTACTGCAAAATTGACCCTTCACAATTTATTCAATCGCCGCAAGTCTATGAGCAGTATTTGAAATGCCTGAACTATCTAAGGTCCGAGGAGGAAGAAGATGAAATGGGCGATTTTGATGAAGAAGACGCGTACGGCTGGCTGGCGGAATGTTTCGACCCTTTGGTTACTTCCCTAGCACCAGCCCCAGAGCCACACCTTCTTAACTCGCAAGCAACTTTGGAGCAATATCTATTTCCTTCTGTGCACTTTATTTGTGCTCTCAAGGTTACAAGTGAAAAGTTACAACCATATCTGCTCGACACCACCGAAGTTGAGTATGGTAGCGCATTTGTTCTCGAGATAGGTCGCAAATTCATCGATGGACTGGATCAGTGGACTCGGTGCTATCATGCATCTGATGTCAAGATCTCTCATAATCGCCCTCAGGATCGGCTCATCGAATACCCAAAACAGGTTGTTGTGGATGGGCCCGGTGGAATGCCTGTTGCTTGTTTCTACAAACGATTTCAGGTCGCGTTTGGCCAACCTCGTGTCCCATATGAGCTGATGGTACACCAAAAGATTATTGAAGCTCAGATACCTTCCGCCCCACAGGCTTACATTTGTCAGCTTTATGGTGTTGTTCGACAGGGAGATGGGCTGATCGGGATGCTGTTTCGCTGGATTGACCAGGCACAGATGTTATCTACTTACTTGGTAGCAGACAGCTCTGTCCAGCTGAGACGACGTTGGGCCACTCAGATTAGGGAATCAATTCAGGCATTGCATCAGCGTGACATTATCTGGGGCGATGCCAAGGCTGGAAATATTTTGGTTGATAAAGACAAGAATGCCTGGGTTACGGATTTCGGCGGTAGCTATACATATGGCTGGGTTGATGAGGATAAGGCAGGGACATTAGAAGGGGACGAGCAGGGCGTGGAGAAGGTTATGAATATGCTTCAGATTTAGTTTGTAGATTCATGATAAAGAACTCTGTTCATTAGTGATAACCCCATGTTTGCTCTGGAGGAGATTGAAAAGCCTGGGAGGTTACTAGCCGGGCTTCGAAACACATTTGCAGAGACTTCTACTGGTTTACTCAAACTAGAGGCCCTTGTGAATATAAATCTAGCAGTTGTTGTCATGCGTCCATTTATAGAACAAGAGCATAATTGCGGTCCAAGAAGGACTCTTACTAGTTACGCTTGTACCAATCGGCCCGTTAGATGAAAATTGTCGAACTAATGTCTCCCGGACCAAGATCATTCTGCGCAAGTCGTACTTAATTCAGATATATTTTGAAATTAGGCTTGACATTGAAAAAGTTGCTCCGGCCATATCATTAAATGCACCCTCAACGTTGGAATGTCCCTCATAAGACGACGGTTCTCCAAACCAGCAATCCCCTTTCAAGCATCTACTTTTCAGCTTCAGAAATCACAGGGGACTGATAATCACCAGACAGAAGGGCAGCTCTGACTTTCTGGCCGACACAAAGCTGACCTACATTTTGTGACAACAATGTCTCCATAAGTATCTCGCCACAACCTTGGGTATCCTAGGATGTACTTGAGTGGTAATGCGAATCTGCCGTCAAAATAATTCACCAATTTGAGTTATCGAAACGGTCCGTTTTTGTGCGAATACGAGGGCAAAGCCATTGTATGCATGTGTGCGCGGGGAAACTTGCCGCTTTGGCTCCCAACGCTCCACAAACACAGCGGCCCAAAACACCCACTGTCGCAAAACCAACACGCGATCATGTTTCTCAATGCACACTGTTCAAAAAACGAGGCATTGGCTTATCAACCTACTATGAACTAATGGATATCATTGCGCTGGGACCGGACTCACCCGGTTTAGCAGACGGTGGCTATGTGAGACAGCAGCTGAGACAGTGACTAAGCTGACTGAGCTGATCAGAGAAAAAAGTTTGATGGATAGGTCTGGTAGGCCCCAGACAGTTGAAACCTCCTTTCCTTTTCCTCTTTTCGATTCCAGCTTTCTGCTGCCTTTGACTGACTGCCAGACCCCTTCCATCCTGTTGGGTCAAATAAACGCAGCCATGTTTGGTTGCTCCTTCGACTAGGTTCTTCACTATCGCTTTGAGTTTGTTCATATCCCCCTTCTCTCGCGATATTTACATTGGAAAAACGTCGTATAGTAATTATGGTTGTCGAGTTTACCTTGGTATGCGCCCGGCAAAATAACAGATTTGGGTTTTGAAATAAATACCAATACGGAGTCTGTAACAAACTAGATACCCCCTTTACACCTCTTTGCCGGTTAATTTTGCCGGCTCGCCAAATTGGACCGTTACATTAAGCCAAAGTTCCACGCGTCGCCAACTGTCTTGGCGCACATGGGCCAACACACCACCATGCGCAGACGATGTTGAATATCTTTGGGGCTTGGCTTATGTGAGAATCAAGTGTCTCCGATAATGCACTCCGACAAGGCCGAATTGGAATAGCGACATTCTTTTTGCTCCGCATCCCGCGATTTAGTGTCCAAGCTCCGGGTTCCCCCACAAGGGACCAGGGGTTCAAAAGTGGAGTGGATGGAGTGTGGAGGGTGATCTCCAGATTGCAATGGGCGCAATGAGCACAATCGCTTCCTCTCATAGTCGAATGTCCTTTAATGAATCATTCCGAGTAACAAAAACTGATTTGTTGTCTGCCTATCATGGCACCTCTTGGGCAGACGGGAGATGGCCAATAACTTATGGGACGTGGTTGCATTCCACGGTAAGCTATTTTAACTTTGGTTTAGGCCCGGATAGCTAGTGCTAGTGCAAGTTCCCATTTTCCTTGACATCATTTCCAGTTTAACACGAGCAATACTCTGCAAAAAGACTTCTCCATGCCCAGGACAAATAACAACCTCGGTTGAATGTGCATAAGCCATGTCGACAGAACCAACAGGTTCCAAATGCAGAAGCATAGGCGAGGCTGACCACGCCATCACGTGAGAGGCGTTGGTTCAAAGTGGGGTGATGCATTTCTACTCTTCGCAACTCCTCATTGAGTTGCTCCCATTGCGAGAGTTTCCGTATGTTTTTGTTAAACCCGAGGCTGATAAAGCACAAAGACCCTCCCAATGCATCCCGAAAGCCAAAACGTTATCGAGCCTGATGTCGACCCGGCCCCACCGAGCGAGGGCTACGAGTCCGACAGCCAGTCGGCCACGTCGAGTTCCCTCGCGTCGAGCGTCCGCGATTACGTTTTCGAGAACAACAGGCGATATCACAAATTTAAGGAGGGCCAGTATCTCATCCCAAATGATGATATTGAGCAAGAACGTGAGGACATGAAGCACACCATGGTCCTCCATGTCAGTGGTGGAAAGCTGCATTTCGCACCACTGGAACACCCGCAGAAGGTCTTGGACCTTGGAACTGGGACAGGAATCTGGGCAATTGACAGTATAGAAGCCTTGTCTGATTTCTTTCTTCTCAGCCCGTTGTGAATATTTCGCTGACCATTGTCAATATAGTGGCTGATGAGTACCCGGGCGCTGAGGTGATTGGCATGGACCTCAGCCCCATCCAACCTTCCTTTGTACCCCCAAACGTCAAGTTTTTTGTAGATGACGTGGAATCAGAATGGTTAGAGAAACCCGAAAGTGTCGACTACATTCATCTGCGTCACATGAGTCCAGCCATCAAGGACTGGCCCAAGCTCCTCAAGCAAGCACAAAAGTAAGGGTACTGCCTGAGAAGGCCTATCAGCAATAACTACTAACTGTATATAAGGGTCCTTTCACCTGGTGCCTGGATTGAACTCCAAGACCTTTCTCTGCCACCTCGTTGTGACGATGGTACGATGCCCGAGGATTATGGCTTCGCCAATTTTATTAGAAATCTCAATGAGGGATTCCAGTGCTTCGGGATCAATCTCGGTGGGATGAAGAATAACAAGAAAATGCTTGAAGACAACGGCTTCATCAATGTGGAGGAAAAGATCTTCAAAGTGCCCATTGGGGTATGGGCCCGCGACCCCAAGATGAAAATGGTCGGGCTTTATAACCGTTCCGTGATATCTGACGCTCTACAGGGCGTCTGCATGGGGCCATTTTCCCGAGGGCTCAAATGGACTGTGGAAGAGATTGAAACTTTCTTGGTAGATGTTCGCAGGTCATTGGCGAATACTTCTGTCCATGCATACTATACCTACCACGTCGTCTACGGCCAAAAGCCGCCTGTTGCATGAGGTTATGATGTATTTTTGGGGATGTAGTTCTATCTAGTTCTAGAGGAGTATTAGTATTAGGTGTTTCATTATATTAAGACCTACCCAATACTATAATAAAAGTATTTTTTATCATTATATATTAATAATTATTACATTTCAACTCTTCACTCAGCGAATGCCTCGAAGTACAAGAAATCCAATCTTGCTTATATATTGCATATATATACTAATGTTATATGATGTTTCCGCTTTTTTGGTTGTTATGCTAGGTTTTCTAGTATAAGGTAGTAGTCTAACATAAAGGAATGATCCTGAAATAATGTTAAATCTCTGTCCTGTTGGGGTTTGAGCTGTACTCTCAATGAACGCTCATGGCACTCCATTTCGCCAACAAGACCCCCAACTCGTTGCTGATCTTTTCAGAATCATCCCCATCGTCCTCAACAAAACCTCGCATATCATTGGGTTGAACCAAGACGAGGCTCACCGGGACATCTTTCAACTCGTCCTTCTTCTCCCCTAGGTTCTGAAGGTATGGCAGAGCGGACGCAGGAATCTGTTGATTCATCGACCATGAGAGTGCCTGCCACCCCTGCATCATATGCCGCGCAAGCGGCATGTCCAAGGCGACAACCCGCATGAGGCTGCAATGCCTGGTGAACAGGTGCTGTGCCAGCTCATCTTCCAGGAAAGGAATGAGTGTCAAGGAGGTGTTCAGTGGCCCAACAAATACCATGGGAGAGCATTCGCGTTCCTTCCAAGTGTTGAAGCATTTCTCCATAGTCTCAGTGTCTGCAGCGCAGTGTTTCAACAATATTTGCTTGACAGAAAGTTCCCTTTCGAATATCAAAGCGGGGCGAAGAGGTCGGAGGATAGCGTAAGCAACTACATTCATAATGACACTGAAAGTTTACTCAGCTATGCGAATATATATATCTCCTTTGAAACAGAACTTACCTAAGGAAGCATGTTTGAGGAGTAAGGTTTTTCTCGTGGCGAAGGCCATCCGGTAAGGAGTCCCCGAAAGCCTTTAACTTTTCGTATAGAGCAGTCCTCCTATCCATGTCGGCCGCTTCACCAGGCACAGTCCGTTCATTCACATTATAAGTTGTGACTTCGCTCAGCAAAGAACCCAGCTGGCAGAATGCATGCACAGCACCTGAAACTAGTGGAGGTTGCAGAGATGCATTTGAAAATGGCTCTCCAAGTATATCAAGATTACCAATAAATGGGTCATGCATTGGAAAGAGACAGGGAATGCGAGGCGGTGGCAGAATGTAAACATTGCGAAAGTTAATCGATATGATGCTGAGGGTATAATCAGCTACTGAAATGCTCCAGAGGAATAAAGCCTAGTTGCAAATATTACAACTTCTGAGAGAGATTGTGTGAGGAAGGGAATGTGCTCACCTTTCCTGGCAAAAAATACCCCATGCTGTCTTTGATAAGACTCTTTTTGCATCCATGTCATCACCTAGTTCATCGTAGAGCTTTTCCACCCTCATTCGCCTAAGCATATCGTACGATGCGAGACGGTACATGTTACCAACTCTGTCAGTTGCATTCATTGTCGCCACGGAAAACAGAGTCCACAGGCCCTGAACAGTTGTGAGAGAGACGCGCCCACCTTCGCGGTCAAACTGTTTTTTGGCTTCGTCGAGAAACTGCGCATCTATGTCTTCTTTTTTGATGCGCTGCGCGGCTTTGACCGTCTCAGAGGTGAACTAATTATTCTCTAAGTGAGCAAAGGTTCCCCCATCGTGGTTAGGGGCCAGTACTCACACATCGCAACGCACAAATAGCATTCACAAGGAATGGCGAGCAGTACTTTGCTGTTTCTACGCTTCCTTCTCGCATATCTTTCAAGAAACATTCGCGGTCCAGGTACGAGTAGATGAATGCATCATCCCACTTGAACCATGCCGATATCAGTTCCGACACGATGCCACTGCCGGCCACATTTGTCCACGGGGCTGCGGGCACCCTTATCGGACTCCTTGCAAGAGCATCAGAATTGAGCTTCTCCAGCGCCCGGTAGTTGTCTTCTGGGGAGGTTGGGTTCCTCAGTAGGGTATCGGCCTGTCGGACAGCTTCCAGCACTGCGATGGGGTCGCCTGAGTTGCGGATGCGCCTGAAGATCTCATAGGCGTCGACTTCCGATCGGGTGTGGAGATCGTTGTACAGCTCACGCAGAATCACGTTTTCTTGCTTCAGAATGGCCTGGAGCTGCTTCCCGCCGACACCTCGCGTCAAAGCAGCCTCGGACACGTCGTACCTGCATTCTAGGCCCAGCTTGCGGCATTTCTGGCACGAAGGTCGCGCGCCGTCGCACTATCGGCGAGTTTAGCGGGGGATACTGGCAGTTTCGTGGGGCACAAACACGTTGTTTCTTTCGTCGACAAGCTTCGCATGCCAAAGGTGAATTCTTGCGCTTCTGGAGCTTCAGCGATCTGGGGTCTGGGTCCTGGCTGCCATCACCGTCGCCGCCCGAGTTGGGCTTGGGCAACAGCGTGGGTAGTGCTCTGGTCGCCATGTCACGAGCTCGATGGCATTTGTGCTGAACATGGGAGGAGCGAGAAAGTCAGAAAATCGGCCACTCGGGCGCCACCAATCGTCGAGCCGCCTCCGACACTACGTCTGTCTGACGTACCAGAGGTACAGACACCAGATTGGCTGGGGCTTCTCGCGCCAACTCACCTCCGACTTGGATAAAAGCAAAGTTTGAATACCATCAATAACACTCAAGTCGTGACGTGGTTCGCCGCTTGATTTGTTGTCGTGGCGACAGCCATGGCGGCAAAGTTAGGGCAGCCTCTTATGCACATGCCGCACTAATACAGGCGCAACTGAACTAAGCGCACCAGGAGGTATGGAAACCTACGTGCATGATATTTGTATTTGTAAATAGTACATCTAGAAACCAAAGAACAGAAAATAATCCAGCAACGGATAACGAACATTTCATCTATTGTACAATCCAACACACAAAAGGAACAGCTCATCGGCGGTGTGAACCATGCCTCGAGGTTTGGCACAATCTTGCAAGGCTGGTCAAATCCAGACGTGCAGTCATCAACTTCACCCTTGCATTGGAGGCGGCACAGATCATTACAACTTCAGACGCAGTTTCGCCATCTTCCAAAGCATTGGTTTTGCTTCCATGGATCTCTCCACGTCAAGACTTGCAGAAACTAGTTTTGGAGCTCTTTGAAAAGCAAGTTTCTGGATGGATCAGGAGCCGTCTAGGGCAAATTAACGTCTCTCCATAAATCAGAGTGTGATAGACTTACCGTGTGGGAAAACTCGAGGTTGGGATATCGTTGTTCGAAGCCATCGACGTTTTTAAATTCATAACACATCAGAGCATTGGCCAAAATCATCTTAATTTCATTCGCTGCAAAGAACCGACCTGGACATGCGTGGCGGCCATAGCCAAAGATGAGACTATTCTGGCTAACACTCACGAACTGGTTCAGAGCTGCTCCTTCAACGGAGCCACGCTCCTTGGCCTCTTGTCGCAACCTGTAAAACCGCATAGGATCCAGCTCGTTGGGTTTATTGAACAAATCGGGATCAGAGTTGACGGCAACAGCAGGAATTTCAATGGTGACGCCAGCAGGAATGACTTGGCCATTGGACAGTGTAAATGTCTTGAGCACCTTGCGTTGGAAAGAGGCTAGCCGAGTTAGTATACTCTATTTTCCGCATCGTGCGGAGAATCACTTACACATCGAGCCTGCACGGAGTCTCATTGTTTCCTTCAGGAAACTATCCATTTTCTTCATTGACTGCAAGGCGCTGCTAGTGAAAACTCCATTGTTCTCTGCTAGTGCTTGTCGAGCTTCCTCTCGCAGTTCGGCTGCAAGCTCAGGCATGACAGCGAGATCGTAGAACCTAGGTATATCAGTAAACTTGTACATAGCCAAGAACGCAAATGCAAACCCACGCATTTGTAACCGAGTGCGTGGTAGTATGGATGGCGGCAAATGTAATGGCCAACTGGACCTTGGCCAAGTTACGGCTGTGCTTGTCGGTGAACTTTGGTGACTCGTCAAGAATCCATTGGAGCATGTCATAAGGCTTCTCAATGGATTCGTCGGCCGTTTGCCGCGCCTTGATAACAGGTCCCAAAAACTCCTCGGCCTCCTTAGTTCGCTGTGCAAGTTTCTTCACCTCAGGCAGCCGACCTGCGAGGAAGGGCCGCAGCCATGGACGGATCCTATGTACCGCACGCACGGCAGCCATTGCCTCCATAGTAAAGTTGATGGCGGCATCGATGTACTCTTCACTGCGGCAAAGCTCGGGGCCGACAAAAATGCGGCCCGACACAATTGTGACGATTCGGAGAAGGGTGCGGTGGATGTTCAATTCTTTCCAAGCTTGTGTGGGTGGAATTTCCTGTCTCAAAACCTGTCGTACTTCTTCATCAAGGACCGGATTAAGCTTGGCTAACAAGGTGTTAATAAGGAAAAGAGTACCAGTAGTTTCGAGCCTTACAAAGCGATGGCGTCAAACGCATCTTGACTGTGTGGGGAATGATTGGCACCTCGGTGTCGATTTTGGTATACTTGGCCTCCATTAACTGGACAAGGGTAAGTAAACACACCGCAATATACCGGTCCTATCAGTCATACCTCGTGAACAGCGTGTTCCATGCTGATAATGGAGTCGGGGAACTTTTTTAGCTCCGAAAGAAAATTAGGTGACAGGACCACGATATCGGTGTCTAGGACTTGTCAGAGCCTGCCCTTTTTTTTTAATTCATTGGGTCAAATACCTCGTGATGTTGTGATCCTGAAGATGCCATCCTTGAACTACGACAAGGTTAGTATTCAGATTCCCATTAGGCCTTTCTCTTCGCCCTGCCTTTTTGTACCCTTCATTATAGAGTCTCCTAGCTCCGGTGTAATAGGCTGTTCTCCGCTTCTCCGTGTGTCCTAGTTCATGTCCCACAATGGGGATTCTTTGGATCTGCCAAACATTGAGCACCTTTGGTGCCAAGATGGCCGTGGCAAGAACCAGCGTCAGAGCCGACAATACGGGTAGGCGATTTAATACCAGAGCCCCGAAAGCCTCGAGGGTAGACATGTTGCTAATAATTCGACGAACTGGAAGATTGAAAATAAGGAAGTAGCATAAATGAATGGATTTTGCTATTCAACATGCTCCCATTGTCGGGAGAAGCAGTGATATTTATTTCTCGATGGTATGGTTATTTTTAGGGCCTGAGCCGGCTTGATTCAGCGCCAGGCTCCTGACGTCGCAACCTCATTTTGCTTGGCACTTGATTGCAGGCCAACTCAGCCATCGATGCTGACGTAGAATCGATCTGCAATTAAGAAACAGGGGTTTCTAGACGCCCGTAACCCTGAGTGCCCCGCAAGGATTTGAGATTATTGAGATCGCCTGCCAGGGCCTACCCCATCCACGCACAGCACTGGATCAAGCTGGCGAATCACCAAACGCGGGGTCCGATGGCCATTGAATGCATGGACGGTCCCATAGTGTGGTGTGGATCTACTCGTCGGAGCCAGCCAGTTCCTTGGGCAGCAGTACGAAGTACGGCTGGTCTGTGCCTCGTTTACCGTTTATCGTTTATCGGGTTCGCAAGTGCCAAGATTTTGACCAAGCAAAGAGCCAGTCAGGATTAAGTTATATGTCAGTTGTCACGTTGATGGCCGTGCGAGGAGGTGAGTTTTGACCAATTAAAATAGTCTCAGAACGAGTTGATCTCATACTGACGCTCTAGTAAACCAGGTGCCAGTCGGATGCATGCTGCGCCGAATTTCAGATGCCCTGCCATAGTGGGATCATGATTCACCGCTCACAGTACTGCCGATGGAAAGGGGTAATTGAGGGGTCGTGGGTTCATTCATTTGCTGAAACCCAAACAGATTCCTTGAACTATGCTGCAATGGCAAGGCAGACTCTTTTTGAACCTAGTATTATCTTGACCAAGGCTACAAGGTTACAAAGGGGTTGATCTCTCAATCAAGTTCAACAATTATCCTATACCACGGGCTTAGTGTCCATTAGGTCCAAGAACATAGTACAACTTCAAGAACATAGCGCTTGTAATCTGGCCAACAGTGGTGAAATGGGTACGGCCACAGGCTTCAATATACTGTCACAGCATGGAACAGTTCCAGGGCATTTCTTATTACTAACTACTCGCCTATCCTCGGTTGCTTTATTTCGACGAGTCGGCTCTTAGCAGGACCACAAGAAGTGGAGCTATGTCTTGACGTTTCTGTCCAACATGACGCTGCCACCATTTTCCGCTCATAGCCGCCTCAAATAATAGCAGGCATGATTTCAGTGCTTGCGGCTCTTCTATGGGCAGCGAGTTGAACTCGCATCGGTATATGGATGATTCTGAGCTGTGTCGTTGAGGTGCTAGATGGCTGCTTGGGTCGTGGTCGGCTCAGGGGGTTGTCGTGGACTGGCTGATGGTGGTAGAATTGGTTTACTAGATACTATCTACTGGGTTTTATTCTAGAAGAATCTTGTTAGTGAGCATAATTCCCTAAAGAGAGTAAAAACAGCAAGTGGCCAAGTGGCCAAGTGGCGGGTTCGCCGGACACCGGACGTCTACAAAAGCCAGCGTGGAGAAGTGGCACAGGCGCACATTGTCCATCGGCAAGGCTTCTAGCGGATATTGCGAGAGAAGTAATGCCTATTCACTGGTGTCTTGGAGGCACGGCAGCGGCGGCCGATTTTCTTCACCAGACGCCCTTTTTTGGGCCTATCTAGTGTCAGTCTTCGACCACTCTGCGTCGCGCTTGTCGGAGCGGCGGGGCGACGAGAATTGTTTGCGTGTTTACGCGGGAGTGGCGGGAATCATGGTACGGTGGGTATGGTGGCGAGACACGTCAGGTTTGTCGATCCATTTCGTTCCTCAATCGCGACGGGGAGGCCGTGGCCACGGGCGTGAGTTGATTTGGCGACGTCATAGCGCGATCAAGCGCATGCAGCAGCTTGTGCTCTGTGGATGCGCTGCCCTCGGAGAAATAATTATCCGATACAGCAAACTGTTGACGTTAAACACCAGTGGATCCGTTGCTTCAGTGCACTGGATGTCCAAATTGAAACCACATGATACATTGCTGTAGCGTCCAGTTCTATCCTCCGTGTCCTACCCACAAGATTCACACCCACTACTATTCATAAGAATTAATGAAAAATCCTAAATGATTATTATTTTACCACTGGCATTACTCTCACGCTTTCTAGGCCAAGTTGTTGGAACTTTTACAGCCCTCCCAACCTGGCTCCCGGGTAGGTTCAATCAAAGGGTCCGCGGAAATGCGGGTCACTGCAATGGGGCGACCTCACCATCTAATTTGATAAGCGGGTACTTAGTAAAACCTGCACTTGTCTTTATAGCTTCGACGATAGTGCTTACACGTCGACGCCAAGTAGAGTGCGGTCGGATTTAATAAGTGCTTTTGTCCAAATCCGGTAGTCCACGAGTCGATTCGGCCTTAAGACATCGAGAACTCCAAAGCCGAGATGTGCTACTAGGTGAATCATGCCGATAAAATTGAATGACGCCGCCCAGAGTGACGAATTTGTATCGTGAAATTGAACCACGGAACCTACAAGACCTTGACGGTCCATCCTATGAGCACATCAACTCTTGCAAATTCGCTGAACGGAACCATTCCCCATTCCTCACCATTTACACAACAGTTCGCCCTAGGTTGCTGCAACCACAAGGAATCCTGCTCATCAAGACAAGCACCGGTTTGAATTCTTAGTCCGCCAGATAAATATCACAGAGATTTAAAATACCCATCGACATAGAAACAGCCATACAAAATGTTTGTAATCCTCGGTGCCGCTGGAAAAGTTGGCTATGCAACATCATCGGCATTACGCAAGGCGGGCGTGCCCGTCAGAGCCATTCTACGCGACGCATCAAAGGCCGCGCGGCTGAGTGAGATTGGGTGCGAGATTGCCTTTGCCGACCTGCAAGATTCCAAAGCCCTCGCCAAGGCCATTGGCCACGCGGATGCCGTCCAAATCATCCTACCGCCGGCACCACAGGCCGAGGACACGGCCGAGCAAATGCGGAGTGCAATCGAGAGCCTCGCCCGCGCCCTCGAAGAAGCGCACCCGAAGCGGGTGCTGGCCATTTCCGACTACGGCGCCCACATCACCCACGACATTGGCATGCCCACCATGTGCCGCAGCTTCGAGGAGAGGCTCCGCCAGCTCAGCGGCCACAAGGTTTTCCTGCGATCGGCCGAACACATGCAGGGATGGGGCCGTGCTATCCCGGCAGCCGTGGCGTCTGGCACACTGCCCAGCTTCCATGACCCCGTTGATATGGAATTCCCCACCATTTCGGCCCCAGACGTCGGCCTGATCGCCGCCGACATCTTGCTGCGGCCCACCAGTGAGAACGAGGTGGAGATTGTCCATGCCGAGGGACCCCGCCGGTACAGCGCCAATGATGTGGCGGCAGCACTGAGCGAGCTGCTGGGCCGGGAAATCAATGTGCAGGCCGTACCTCGCTCACAATGGAAGGAGACGTTTGAGCGCGTCATGAGCCCGACCTTGGCCGAGCTCCTCATCAAAGCGAATGATGCTCAGAATAAAGGTGGCTTGGTTGACGTTGAGCCACACTCGGACTATTTTCATGTTCGCTACGGCACTACTGAATTGATTGACGTGGTGCGGTCACTCCTCCCTCGTGAATAACTGCGCTTTGGTACCATGTAAACATGGAAGTGGAGGCTGGAAGGTTTTGGGGAGACTGGGAGTTTGGATGGCTTCTTCTCGCAGCTGCACACCAAAAAAAGGGCATATCTGCATCGCTGCTCTAGATGTACTGTGACAAAACATATTGCTAACAAATGTATTAAAATCAAAACCATACGTTCGCTTCCCCGCGAAAAGATACCTCTTGATGCAACCGGCACCGTGTAGATACATCTGAACTGCCCGTAGAAAACCCTTATCGAATGACTCAACTCTACTTTGTCTGCCCAACGGGATCGCCGACCATCCAGCCGAGCAAAGTTACGAAATCACTCTGCAACGTCTTGCCCGTTTTACCATTCTGCCACACACCTCCTTCGAACTTGATGAGAGGAGTTTGGCGGAGCTCAAAAGTTTGCGACACGACATCAAAGATGCACTGGGTAATACGAATAGTTCTGTCCGCGCCAGTTATCACTGTGGCCTTTGAAGGCATCAGTAAGAAGATTAGAGTTGAAAGATGGCGAGGTAATATACGTACTGGAAAATAACGGTGGGCTTTGTACGTGTTGGAAAGGCAGGCATTGCAGGCGAGGTACAGTGACGCGCACAGTTCGCTAGTTGAGATTTTGTCCTGTCTCAGTGGAGTGCTATCGCCTAGAAATGCAATGACATGCGGCTTCTCGGGATCTCGGGGACGATCGAGAAGCATACCGTCTTTTCTGTGTTGGGCCTGTTGGAATGCATCATTGATTGCCCAATCGTGTTTCCCGTCGTACCGCCGTGAAACGAATTTGTTAGAATTGCCTAGCCTAAAATCAATTAGCCCTATCCATATAAGTTTCGGAGTCGATCGACCAAGCATACGAAACGGTTTGCCACGGTGTCTGGGTGAGCATGAAGCCCAGCCGATCCTCTCTCTCGTGGCTGTCGAGATAAGAATGCATCAACATCCAAAAGAAAGTAGCTTCATGATAGCCAGTAGTTTGCCTCGAATTTACCGTAATATCAGCACGACTCGTCCATGGTTTGTATTCGTTTAGCCATTTCCACATCTCTTGCGAGTTCATTGGCTGGATGTACTGTTCACTGGGGGGCGACCGCGAGTGCTTCCGATCAATGGCCATGCCAGTATGGAAATCAAGAGGCCGGATCGCAGTGACCCTGTACTTGGACAAAGCATCAAAGCCAAGGTATTGGTCTTCAATGGTGTAGAGGGGCGTGAGGATCGAACGCCCGAGTGCGATGACCACTGCCCTATGGTCTGGGGCTTGGGTCTGGGAACGATTCATCTCGGTTGTGCTTGGTTCAGGTTGTTGCGGGAGGTTGGTAGGTTTATGAGGGCTGTGAGAACTAAGAGGGGAGCTCCTGGGAGGCATTTTGATGGTTTATATGGTCGAGGACAAGAGGAATGAGAACAAGGGGCAGCTTGGTGATGTTGACAGGTCTGCGTCCTTGGCCGTGGCAATGATTGGCTCCTGTGGGTCACGGGAATTTGGTTCTCACCTGAGAGTTCCACATTTACAATTGCATCCAGAACAAACCACTCATGCGAAGGAGGAGACGAATAAATACTTGCAAATCATGGTTCACAACTCAAGTACCCCGCCTCCCCATTTTGACGAGCAATCCAGCTTGCAATCCGGGGCAATACTGCACAAGTGGAGATTGAGCACGCCAAAGGCCATTGCGATAGTCCAGCATGGGTTCGGGGAGTATGCAAAGCGTTATATTCTGTCGCATTCGGGACTGATAACAAGGCTAAACGAGCACGGATTTGAAGTTTGGGCCATGGATCTCTGGGGCCATGGCGATTCTCCAGGACGTCGTGGCTTGGTTCATGTGCAGAAGGCAATTGACGACCATGTTGAGGTCCGCCGTAAAGCTGCTGAGCTAAACCTGCCCGTTTTCCTTTTCGGTCATTCTCTGGGCGGACTGGTCACAGCTGGTAGCGTTCTTTGCGATGCACCTGAAATCAATGGGGTCGTCCTGTCTAGCCCAGCTCTGCCCGAATCAAAAGGCGGCATGATAGAATCAGCCGTTGGCCTTATGGCCTGGTTGATGCCGGAAACAAGTGTCCCTCGGGACAGGACCTCGCTTAAAGCTTTATTTCGCGATACCAAGCAAATCGACCTCGCAGAGAGGGATGAGATGTTATTCAAAGGCCGTATGCCACTTTTGCTTGCGGCAACCGCTTTGCAAACAAACCTGATGACAAACGAAAAGCTAAGTGGCTGGAACATACCAACTCTGGTTGTCCATGGAACCAGCGATGCGTCAATAAATTCTGAAGGCAGTAGGCGTTTCATCGACATGATTGCATCAGTGGACAAGACGTTTCATCTAGTGGAAGGAGGCTATCATGAGCTGCTCAATGATATTGATGCAGAGGTGACTCTTCGTACAATTCTTGATTGGCTGGATGCTCAGTTAAATAAGACTTTGTGTGAGGCTTCTTGTAATTGACTGTTATGCAATAGTGAACGATTCAGCTTCTGAGGTATAGACAGATGTTGGTTGGAACCCCGCCGAAAAATGGGCTGTCAAACCACGGAAATAGTGATTTGAAATTGTCAGAAATCATTCAATATATCTTAGTTACCCCATGAATGAGGCAAGATCATCCCAGACTTATACTGCCCTGTCTTATACTGATCTCCGTCTCTGGACTAATTACTCCCGGCTGGTACTCCATCGATCATGTGTAGGACTAAGTTGCAAATTGATTTGTTCCTTCATTGAAAACATAATTACCATACCTGTGAGATGAACTGTTCCAAGTCTTCCAATAACACGTCTGGATGCTCAATCGCTGCGAAGTGCCCGCCATGCTCATGTTGGCGGAAGAAAACCAAGTCGCCGGTGGTGGCAGTCCAAGCTCTTGGGACAGGTGCAATTTCTTTGGGGAACCACGACATACCCAATGGCTTGTAGAGATGCCAAGCCGGGTTTTCATGAGCACCGATATTCCCAGGGGTGAAAAGCTGACGATATGGCCAGATAGATGTTGAAAAACAGTTACTCAGCCAGTACAAGGTGACCGATTCTAAGATTTTCTCAAGTGGGGGATCCTCATCTGTCCAATCAAGAAACTTTTCACCAATCCAAGCAAGCAACGCGAGTGGGCTAGATGAGAGGACTAGACCAAGTGTGGCTGGCTTCGTTGCATGTTCAAGGGCATATGCACTCCCCAATCTTTCGAACCACTTATATCGTTCCAGACCCTTCTTCTCAAGCTCATTGTACTCTGAATCGGAAATGTTTCCGGGATCTTTCATGATACTGAAGTTGATGTGAACAGCTTTGGCACGCGAATAGGTAGCACCAATAACGCGAGCAATTTTGCTACCGAGATCTCCACCTTGACAGACGTATCCATTACTAAAACCAAGTCCAGTCATGAGTTTGTCCAAGATTCGAGCGGCATCTTGAAGCTGGAAGTCTCTGTCGATTGGAGGCGGCGAAGAAAACGCGTAACCGGGGAGAGATGGCACAATGACATGATAGGGAAGGGTGGCTGGAGTATAGTTTGACTTGAGGATATTCATCATGGGAAGAAACTCGAGGAAACTACCAGGCCAGCCGTGAAGCATCAAAATTGGAACTGCGTTATGACGTTCAGAAAATAGGCCAACAAAATGAATGTCAAAGTTGGTGTTGGAGTCATTGATTTGGGCAACAAAATTGGGAAACGAATTGATGTGTTCCTCGACTTTGCGCCTGATGCCCAAGATTAGACCCACACTATTAGTTCAACCGAGAGTGAAGGGCCTACCAATCAAACTGAGACCATTGCTCTTTTGCGTTTCGAAGCCACTCAGTCGTGATACCAAACTTTCTGTCCGTACGGGTGCTCTCAAAAGTCTCTGGCCCAACCTGGGAATATCGAATGAGAGTTTGCATCCATTTCAACTGCTCCCCCGGGAAGGATACATTGAAAGACTTTGGACTCTCGCTAGCGGTGGAGGGGAGCTTGCTAAATGAAGACATTGTGATGACAGAATGTTCCTCTGAGAATGCGAAGAATAAAAGCTTGGGATTTCTGGTGCCGTCATTTATAATCCTATAGAGTCAGCGTGGTATTTATATAGCGGCAAAAAGAAATCGGACCTTTCAATCGAGACCTCAGACGCTATCCATCAATAATTCCTCGAGGCCCAAAAGATAATGCAAACATGTATGCACGTGAGATTTTAATGCATTCAGCTCAAGGGAAATACAACATTTACTCATTGAAACATGACCTTACGACGTAGAAGCTCGTCCGTTGGTGCTAGTAAGTGACGTCAGCTGACACGGAAGACGGCAACGCTGGCTGATAACAATATATTGACATTTACACATGATGGTGGTGCTGTGGTGGTGTATGTCAACCCACGTGGTAATCCGCGCCCTTTTAATGACATTGGTAATCTGCATGTTTACGTCGTTCAGAAATGCAGATCAACAGCTTTAGATGATGATAGCAACTATGACTGTTTGATGGCGTTACGGCGACGAGCTAGTTGGGTGGCCATTGTTTTTTTAAATAAATACTTTAAGCCCCAGCTATAAAAAGGTCAATTTGGCTAGCAATATTTTCTGCTAGCGTCGTAATTGGTGTACTGGCCATTGCACCAAATATCGTAGTATTACTCATTACTTCTTTTAATGCCCAAGAAACAATCCCAATGGCCATGAGGGAGTCAACTCCATAATGATGGAGAAATCGACTCGACGCTATCTTTCCAATTCTCACTCTCTTCATCTTAGCTAGACGGGCAACCACGGGTTGCGTGAGTGGCCGGCGATGACTTGTGGATGGATATTTCATCCTCAGTATATTTACAATAGTTACTTGTGAAACTGTACCAAGCGGCTGGAAATATGATGTGATAGTGATTTGGACCTTTCCTTCATGACTGTCGTAGCTCTTCGATCGCCAGCCACATACAATCAAGCTGCTGTTGGAGATATCCATCGGTCCCTTGTACGCTCTCATGGACCGCAGGGTAACCCTTGAAAACCCCGTACCTATGCCCAGTCACGGCATCCTCGCCGGCTGAGACAAAACTAAGTCTTGGGGCGCAAGAACTAGAAGCCTGATGCAGAACGGCTGTTGCGTTCCACCTTTTGCAAGCACCACAAAATTAATAAGGACTAGGTAACTGGAACTACAATAGTAATTGTAGTGGCACTTGTAAATCAATATGCTGCCTTATTGTACGATGATGTGAAACAAGCATGGCCACGACATATGCGACTAGCTCTCGGGGTCATATGACAACATCGGATTCCGAATCCGAGGCCGTAGTCTCCACTTCGGTTCCTCGGATTGTAGTAGTGTGTTGAAACCGATGAAGTCCATACATTGGTCATATGTCAAACCCGTGAAAATAATTTCTCTCATAGACAAATTGTTATCATGACAAAGACTGGGCTTGTATAGTAATGCGCCTGCGCCTTGCTCCCCAACACCATTTTGTGCTACTTGGCTCTCAGAGTGCGACATAGCGAATCCTAACTCAAAAGTGTCTTTCTTAGTAATACTAACCCTGGTCTTAATGCAAGAATAAAATATCTGTCACCAAGTTTGTTATCGAGACTTTATACGTTTTCACGACCTTGCCAACGGTATCAAAAATGTCATTGATTTTCCAGAATAACTTATATTCCCGAGTGGAACGAGGAAAGGCTTGCAATGTTTGTTCGTTTCATTTCAGATTTATCTCAATCCTCTCTAATATAGACATCAAGGCCTTCGGAGTGAAACTTGTGGCTTCTCATTTAATACCCCAATTCGCTCGGAATACAGGATTTGACTGCCTCTTCATTGATCTTGAACATTCGATGCTATCGCTGCAAGATTCCAGGTTGCTTTGTAGCGCCTCATTACAGAATGATGTCACACCCTTCATCCGAGTTCCCTACCAGTGTGGAGATGGGTTCGTCCAAACGAGTGCTGGATGGAGGTGCTATGGGCGTGATCTTCCCTCACATCCATAACAAATGTACGTATTTTATCCATGGAAAACCGTAAATGGAATTGAGAATAAATGTGTATTAGATGATGCATTAGCTGCCGTTAGGATTGCAAAATATCCACCTACAGGAACTCGATCCATGATGGGCCAGCTACCCCAGTTCGGCCTCGGTGCCGTATCTGTGCCAACCGTAGTAGAGCAAGCTAATCAGATGGGATCAACGGTTTTCCTAATGATCGAAACTAAAGAAGCTGTTCAAAACATCGAAGAAATTTCTCAAGTCGAAGGGGTTGATGTTCTTTTAATCGGTTCTAATGACTTATCAATTGAGCTCGGAGTTGCAGCTCAGTTCAATAGCGAAACATACAGAACGGCTGTTGAAATGGTGAGCAAGGCTTGTCAACGGAACAATAAGATTTTTGGATTTGCGGGCGTATATGACAATGCAGAAATTCAAGGCTGGGCAATCAATGATTTAGGAGCACGTTTTTTTCTGGCTCAGCAGGATTCTGTGTGAATTGCGCAGGGAGCCAAAGCTTGTATGGAGGCACTTAGAAACCGATTTTGAATGCCGAGATGGTAAAAAACAGTTACCCTGGGGATGCTCGGGATTATTATCAGCATCCTTTATGCGGGTGATGCGATGGAAACTTGGATACAGATAGCATAGAGCCATGTTCGGAAATCGCACCTGAAAGGATGGCTCTTCAGGACAACAAAGTCACTACAGCCCCTGAGTTCAGCTCCTTCTCACACCATCTCCCTGTGTTCCCTTGCTCTAACCCTTGATGGTGTATCTGGAATCCGTTACCGATCGTCGTCTATGGATCCTGACCCGTTTAGGTGAAAGGAAAGGTGACATCTCACAGAATGCACCAGGGGGGCTGACTGTTAACTATATTGTATGATGAAAAGGATCTATCTCATTTACCTCAGGATCCAATTATAGAGGTTTGTGTTCAGCTAGGAGAGGTCATGATGGGAATAGCTGGATGATGATTGGGGCATTATTATATCTCAGCAGGGAAGTGTATAATGGAATGTCTTCCCAATTGTTTCCCATACATTTGAGGTATTGATAGAAGGATTTACACCACTCAACTCTATTTCGGACCGCACAATATCACGAAACTCTTGGTGAGGTGGATTCCAATCCTGGTATTTGAAGAAGTAAATATTATTAAATAAACCCATTCCAAATAATAAAATATTAGATTCAGAGCTAACCGGTTTAAGCTGGTAATCTAGATCAATTATTTCAATTCCAATTGCTGCTAATAGTCCTAGAGTGACGATGAGATTACTCTGTCATGTCCTCTTCGACAAGCTGTGCATTGACACCGGCTCCAGCTGCCACTCCTGCTCCCATACCGACTGCGACTTGCTTAATATAAGTAGCGCAGTCACCGGCCGCGAACACACCTCGCTTGCTAGTCTCTTGCAATGGGCCGGTGACCGAAATGTCTCCATATGGAGTCAGCTCAAGGCCAAGTTGCTGAGCAAAGGACCCTCTGATCATTGTCTGTGGCTTATGGATCATGAACCCATAGGAAGCCACAGAGCTATCAGTGAACTCGACCGTCATGAAAGAGCCAGACTCTGCCTTATTTATTAACTTGATCTTTCTGTTTTCCACTGTGAAGTCATGGGCTTTAGCCGCTACGATTTTGGGATGTTTCTCGACTAAGGGTAACCCATTGGTCAAGAAGGTTACATTCTGCGTGAACTGGCGTGCTAAATAGCCGTAGAAAACCGTGGGATCTATCGCTGCATCGTCATCGGATGTGATCAGCGCCGCAGCATTGGCAACACCGGATTCTTCGAATCCGCGACAGAATAAGCAGTGAAAGCTGCAATACAGTCAGTACTTGTTCAACCTCGACTGCGCTGCACCAGACACTCACATATCTTTCCCCCATGCAGCTGCGTAGCCAGGTATCTCTGGAAGAATATCATGACTGCCCGTAGCAAGGATCACTTTTTTTCCCTTCCAGCAGCGACCGGTTACATCTTCCACTTCAAAAACCGCGCCGGCCTCTCTTATTGACTTTGCTGCGGTACTGGAAAATGTGATAGTCTTGTACTTGGCCTTGAGTTCATTCACCATCTCGTTCCTAATCGCTGCTGGGCTTTTATGGTCGTGCCTAGGGACTGTGTGGGCATGAGAGCTAGCGCTGTTTCTGTATTCACCGGAGTCGAAGATGACAGCGCTTCTGCGGACACGGCCCAGGGCCAAGGCCGCAGAGAGCCCTGCTGGGCCTGCTCCGATGATCAATACGTCGAGGACATTACGTAGGAAATGTGGCTCGACCGATTTCGCTAAATGCATTGCTAACGGTGCTCTTGATAAGGTTGGAGAAAGGTGTGGTGAGTATGGCAGGATTATGATACGAGTTAAAGACAAGTAATTAAATGTGGAATGGTGTTTGAAAATTAAAATCTGCTTTTAGAAGAAGGAAATTTATGGCTGACTTTTGTTTTGTTCTTTATCGGCTGACGGGTACATTTAACGGCCTACGCGGAGACTTTCTAATCCCCCGATTGGATACACACACGCCCCGTCGTGCTCGGAGTGTATTGGACAGATCACGGGTAGAATGATTTATAATTATCCCTCCGGTTTAGCCTCTTTTGTCAATCGTTTATGGAATGAACAACGTCATTTTACCATGGCGCTGTGGTACATAACGAGGTGGAGTACTGGGCCTGGAAGTCTAGCACAATTTTGGCGGTGTAACAGATAGCGCTCTTTTGTCCAATGCAGTTCAGATTTCTGGGCATATAGGGTCTAAACAATTCTATCAGTCTCAGAGCATTATCTGCGCAGATGCACAAGTATGGAACGGCCGGAGTATTCACAAGACCTTGTCGAGTGTCTGAAAAGGTTAGACTAGATGTCCATTCAAATGCCTAGTATTGAAGACGTTAATTTGTTGCTACCAGATGCTTCGACTGCCCTACATTCTCCGACGTTACTGTCCGGTCCAAGGTCAAAGACTTTTATGCACATCGTCTCGTTCTCGCTAGCCAATCTCGTTACCTCGCCGAAGCACTTCACAAGCTTGATGAGGCTCCGTCTCTGCATCTACAACAAGATGCAGAACCGCCCACGGTCACCGGAGTCCCAGTCTTAGATCTAGTAGGGGAAAGCTCGTTGGTCGTCGAGGGTCTCCTTTTCTTCCTATACAACGCCGATTATGAGGACGGCTTGCCAGGTCAAACACCAGAAACCCTAACTTTCAACCTCCTCATGTCAGCCGCAGCGGACAAGTATGGTATCACAGCGATGAAAGAGTGTGCTCTGAGGAAACTCGATGTAGCAGCAAGGGAGTTTTGGGACACTTATTGCTTCTTGAAGGTCATTCAACATGCATACAACAAGGACAATCCTGCACATCATTTGGATCGCACTGTTCTGACTCTCATTGCCGTGGAGCACGCAGCTGAGCTTATGGAGAAGACAGAGTTTGTAGGGATATTGGGAGGTAATGACCAGTTTCGGAATGAGTTTGAGGACACGATAATGGAAAACGAAGGGAAGGCTGAAGGTTTGCCTGTTTGTATGTATTGTAACAGGAGGCATGATCTGTCCGAATGTGCACATATCTGGTCCGGTTGAGGCTGCAGTATTATCACAATGAAGTCATAGATTGGGAGTGGAACAAGTATTGGGTGGCTTAAAGAACCCTGTAGTAGTCGACCATATGCTGCTAACTTAGTGATCTTGTATTGAGATATTCTACTACCTTATACTTTGTCACTCTAGATATAGAGCGCCCACCATCTCATTAGCTACCCGCCTATTAGCAGCGCATGTAAATAACGCATGTTCTTCTGCGACAAAAGTTTTTCATGCACGTTAAAATCATAAAAAGAAAATCATATTAACAACAACGACTTAGAGTACAGCTAGCCATATGTCTATCGCTAGCTCTGAGGATCTGCAGCAACTTTCATTCGACCTCGAAAATGTACGCATTGAGTGATTTATGGCCCATCAAGACTCTCGAATCGGCATGCTACAGTGCGATAGCGGCGCATCGCGCGAGAATTGACGAGGCTGTTGCGGCAACGCTTTTTTACTTGGTCTCAATCTCTACAGTATTCTCGGCCCTAAGGAGGGCTTGAGTAGCAGTCTCGGTCTTGTGGAATCGCCATGGCTTAATCTTTCGTTCAAAAAGTTCATCGAGCTCAGCGGCTGAGCGACTATCAATACGTCAGTAAGAATTCGAGTTTAAAGGGAGTTCGTTTGCACTCACCCTGCAGTTTCGGGAACCAGCAGCCACATGCCAATGACCCAAGGAAGACCGACCCCAGCGTAGAAGAGTCCTGTCTTGAAACGCCAATTCCATTCATTGGCGTTGACCATATACGGGGTTAAGGCTTGCATGATGAGACCCCCAATGGAGTTTGCCGCACCTGCGAAACCAGAAGTGTATGGACGGAGGCGCTGTGACGACACTTCGCCAACGTAACCCCAGCCCGTGGCGCCGTTCGCTGCGATTCCAGCGTCTATGGGGAAGTATACATGTTAGCAAATCCTCAGAGCATTCTCAAATCTTTTGGGTACCTACTCCACAGGCAAGCGAACAGGATAAAGACTGGGACTGTTGCTTTAGTCTCAGGAACGACGCCGAGTATACCAACAACCAGACAAGCAACCCACATCAGTGTCGTCATGCCACATGCCATAAGGCGGCGGCCAAATTTGTCGACTCCAACAACAGCAAGGATGACGACGATGATCTGAATTGAAGATGTGATTGCCTTGACTTTGAATGGATCGTGAAGACCAGCTTGCTGGAAGAAGTAGGTGCCGTATGTGCCAAAGAGGGCAAGACCGAGAAACTGTTGTGCAACGATGGTCCACAATGCGACGATGGTTCGTTTCCCGTTCACTCCCTTGAATATAGCCCACCACTTCTCACTTCGTTGTTCGGCTGCAATTGTTTTCTCATGGTTGACCGCAAGGCATATGACTTGGTACTGATGATCAATGTCGAAGTCTTCAACGCCACGGTAGATGGATGCCAAAGCTTTCTTTGCTTGCGTCTCACGTCCTACTGTGACACACCAAGCTGGCGACTCCGGCAGGGACACGTAGATGATGCACATCACACCAACCATGGCCCATTGAGTGTAGATTGGCGTCAACCAGTTGTACGGATCCCGTTTGCTCATACTCTGCTGGGCAACATGCGTGCAAAAGGCGCCAATTGTCCACCAGAAACTGTAGCCCATCAAACATGCGCCTCGAATGTTGACAGGCGCCACTTCGCTGATGTAACCGAGAACAGTAGTTTGCATACCCCCGACGGCCATTCCAGCAAAAGCCTTTGCAACCAACCAAACGACCCAGTTCCTGGACAGAGTTTCGCACAGGACATTGCTTGCGACGAGTGTCCAGAAACAGTACATGCCTATCTTCCTTCCGAAGCGGCTGCATATGAAACCTAAGCCGGTTTGCCCAAGGATTTGGAAAACATTTTGAGCAATGCTCCATCCACTGATGATACTAGAAGCAAGGTAGTGGTCTCCAGCATCATTTGTTTTTGTCGCAAACTGTCGAACGAAGCCCTTGTTGGCAATGATACTCGAGTTCATTCTGTACAGGGGAAAATCCTGATTAGCGTCAAGAACTCACCATGAGTAGAAAAAGGGTTCAAAATAGCTTTAAAATTAGGATCCAAATGGAGGGCAAAGTAACCTACGCCATCTGGTACCCATCCGTACCAGCGCTAAAAGCTGCGCAAACACAGATCAGGGTTGCAAGTTTGAACTTCTTGACTGTTTGCAAGAGACTCAAGCTTTCGTAGCCTGATTTAGCCTGACCCTTCTGGGCAGCATCGAGCACGGCCTCGATGGGCTTCATTGGAGTTTCGATGGAGTTATCATGGTACGTGATGTGCGCCTTCTCAGCTGCTGCTGACACCTCAGCAACGTCTGTGTCCTGATTATTTCCCATGACGAACAATTTTGACGTCTGTAGTTGGATGATCTCGGGTGTATAAGTATCAAAATGTGTTCTTTAGTAAGGTAAAATAGCCCCTGGAGGTTACTTCTATTGAATAGTATGATTGATGTGAAAAGCCTTGATTGATTCTAACAGAAGAGGGTGGGAAACCCCTTGATATATGTACATGATATGGTTAAGCTACCCTGGTCAACTAGATAACTGATCCTTGTGAATAACATCACTTTATGATGTCCAACAACTTCATGATGAAAATCGGGTGAACGTTACCTTGGAGAAGCCGTGAAGAGCACTAAAGACGTCGATGGAAAGCTACCATCGGGACTTTATTTATACTTCATCCAGGCCGTGGACCGTAACTGGGAGGCGTGATGAGGGTGTAACAATGCGGCGAGAAATCAGGCCAGTTGGTATAGCCTAAGGTCCGATCTAGATTCATATCGTAACCGCGATGGATTGCTACACCTAAGGAATGAGTTACACCATGCTTGCGGCTGATCTCCCCATGGGGAGGAGGGACGCGGTCGGGGGGCTGCCAACACGAATTCATTGGTGGGGCCAGCCACTTTGCAAAGCTTGGCAAAGGCTCTTTTTGATTCCGAAAATTCCGGTCTAGGCCTGATGCTCCGCGGAAAAAATCTGCAGCCAACCGTTTTGAATCCACATGCAATTTCGCGTTGCTCCAATAAGTGAAAGTCGGTAGGTATACGCGGAAAGAATACGACATTTGTTGCTGTGGGGCTAAACATGCTGGTGAAGACAGTGAGCAAACCGACAAGGGTCAAGGCAAAACCCGAGCGGGCTGAAAGGAAAAGTCGGTTCGAGACCTTAACGCAGCTTCGGCTTGACTGAGTGGTTTCCGCCGACTCCACACTTTGCAGAATGCATTCACCAGTCACATCTGCGGCTTATGATTGAAGCTCAAGCTTTCTAGCCGTATTAACAACTCCAGACAACACATTCAATAGAAGGCGGGAAATATCCAGTGTCCCGACTCCGTACATTACCCGCATATATTCCGCGGCAGAAAAGCTATGATGCTCACCACATGTTATATGCAACTTGTTTTAGACAACAGTCCCGCCTAAAATCCGAGATATTGATACTGGAGAATGATGTTTGATGTTCGGTTTCGCCTATGAACAGGCTAGATACTTATACTTAGAGAACCCAGGACGTAGCATATCTGTTGCTCATGGCACGCTATTCACGATCCCAAATTGAGTTCGGTTGAATTGCATATGCGTACTTAGTCCACCGCCCATCAGAACCACATTTTTTTGAGTCCTTCCTGCGAAAGAGATCATTCAAGATGTCGGACACTACATCGTACCAAAACCCCATTGTTCCAGGATTCAATCCAGATCCTTCCCTTGTACAAGTTGATGGTATCTTCTATCTCGTTACTTCCACGTTTCAGTTATTTCCTGGTCTGCCGATTTACGCTTCTACGAATCTCAAAGACTGGACGTTGATTGGTTAGTTTTGCCCGTATGTCTGAATACGTGATATTGCCCAGTGACTAACTATTCTCAAGGTCATGGCTTGCATCGTAAGGAGCAACTATCCCTCTTCTATGTTCACACAAGAGTCGTGCATCTGGATACCGGACACCACATGGTCGCGACCGGCGGGCTCCAGGCACCAACGATACGTCATCACAAAGGGAGATTTTACATTATTGGGACGAATACCACAAGGCAAGATCCAGATGCACCGATACGGGACAACTTTATCATCTCAACGTCAGACATCTGGAATGGTGAATGGAGCGATCCAGTGCACTTCGACTTCTATGGAATCGATACCAGCTTGTTCGTTGATGATGACGAGCGCCTCTATGTTCAAGGATCTTGGTTGATGGACAGCAAGGTGCAGCCGTCCTGTACTATTCATCAACTTGAGCTGGACCTTGCGACAGGAAAACCTCTTTCCAAAACTCGGTTGATCTGGGAAGGTCACTTCCGATACGATACTGAAGCGCCACATATATATAAGAGGGGTGACTGGTACTATCTCCTCGTTGCTGAGGGAGGTACATTCGACAACCACAAGCTTTCAATGTCTCGGTCCAAAAACATATGGGGCCCTTACGAAACGTACAACAAAAACCCCATCCTGGCCGCGAAAAATCCCGATCATGAAATCCAAGGTTTAGGTCACGGAGAACTCTTTCAAGATTCCGACGGTGATTGGTGGATCGTCGCGTTGGGATTTCGGACTCATGGTGGTATCTGGCCACTCGGTCGACAGACCTTTCTATCGAGAGTGTCTTGGCCGCTGGGCGGGTGGCCAGAAGTGCAGTCGCCCGAGCTATCTTTTAAATCCAAGAAAGTTTCAAGCCCGAGGTGCCTGCCACGAGCCGACAGCATCAGTGACATCGTGCATCTCCGAGGGCGCAGCGATGCAAACTATCAAATCAAAAAGGATGGTGATGCAGAAGTTATCCTTTTGCGACCTAGTGGGGTCAAACTTGAACACCTTTTTGGCCTACCAACCTTCCTCGGCCGTCGTCAGCCAGATCTTTCAGCCACCACTCAAGTGACTCTTGATCTGAAATCCGTTTCGACTGAAGCGCACGCTGTCGCCGGTCTGACTCTATTCTTCGACCCCTTACGTTACGCGTATATTGCCATCGACTGTGCCAAGAACCGCCTACAGTCGAGAGTTGTCAGTGCTACAAAAGGTATTGACAGAACTACCTACCATGTGTATGCCCCTGAGAGCAGGTTCCTCAAACTTAAGATTACCGCCTCCGTTGAGGAGTACTGTTTTTCTTTTGCAGATGTGCCCAAGCATGGTTTGACGGACAACAAGCCCTGGAAAGTTGTGGAATCAGTTATCACTGCTGACCTATGGGATCGAAACTATACGGGCCCTCTCTTTGGCATCTTTGCGGAGACGGAAAATACCCTAGAGTCAAGTGGCTTTGTTATATTCCGGAACTTCCAAACAAAAGTAGATAGCTAAAGATAAATATGAGCAAGTATTTAATTTGGCAAGACATAAAGGACGTAATGCCCAACTGCGAAGCTTCCATTAATGTCGATCAGACATGTCGGATGAGACACTATTGTAACCACAAGTTTTGGAAAATGGCAATCGACGAGAATGCATTTGTGAATCGATAGCTTGGTTTCATCGCAAAGACCAACATAGTTCAACTTTATTTAGACCAGAACGAGGGGCAAATGTCAAAACAGAGCATTTTTCCCGCAAAGTCTAGGTTGGAGGCTCCAACGACCGCCATCGACCTGCGCCTCTTGGTAGTTTCATCAAGTTTTACGTGCCACGCTCGACCTTTCCTCGGTTGCAGACTCTCGTCAAATTGGGCCACCTCTAGTCTGTTGAGTTATAAGCGGGCACCGTAGAGTACGTTACTAGAGGAGAGGATCCCCCGCGTGAACAAAGTTCTTGGAACGCTCAGTGCATCTGACAGGCTCTCATTCGTGAGTACCATGTAACCGATATCCAGCACACCGGGCCCGGCTTGGCGACCCCACAGTATCCCAGCACTACTCGGCCCACTATGCTAATCCTTTTTGATGAATACGCTCGACAAGCAAATCAAGTTGACGTCGAATTTTCGGAGGGCTAGGGTCAATGACCAAGCTTGATGCTCCTCTTGGCAGTTGTGCAAACAAGAAAAGCAGTCACGGCAGTGACCGAGCTGGATACGTTCTAAACGCGACCAACGTACACCCATGACCAGGGTGTTGGGGATGGATTGGGAAATTTGGACCCGGTTATATGGCGCTATCCCCAACTTTCTGGCATGAGGGCCGAATACGACAGGGCGTTTAGTCAGGTGAAGGAGGCGATTGCAGCGTCTTGAGTAATTCAGGCTAATAGGGCTTGCACCAGCGCTAGACCTTCTACCCCACAAGTACGTCTGGTGCTCGCTCCCAGGCCCCCACCACTGGCCCGTCGACAGCTCTGTTGCAACCAATCGGTTTGTACCCACGGGCCCCAACAATGCCCCCAAAACGGTTGCTTAACTGTTAAGAATAGCCCACCCCCATGATATTTTCCACTCCCACTATCCAGCTTACAACACTGGCTGAGCGTTCCACCATTATTCCGTGTTTTGCGGGTGCTGAGTCTGGCTTCCATTCCCCCTAACCTCTCTCTGCTACCGCAGCACCGGCTTCGGCGCATCTCGTACGTCTTAAAGTCCGTGGAGCCCCACGGTAGCATCCCGGCGACATGTATGTGACTCGTGCTTGCGGTATGTCGTGGTCGCCACCACAAGTGATATCAACATATTCTCACACAACCGGGTAGACAATTGCAAAAGACGGAAGGTCAAATGCGACGCCAAAAATCCCTGCGCAAGCTGCAGGACCTCGCGTCTCCCATGCGGATACACCATCGTCCCCCAAAAACGTGGGCGTGGTGTCAGGAAGAGACATGTCGACAAGGAAACCAGCGTCCTGTCTCCAATTTCGGCAACTTCGCAGTCGAGTATTGACTGTCCGGTGGCGCCCTATTGCAGGAGCGGTTCTCCAAGCCGTTCCTCACCAACAGGCCCTACATCATGCGAGGCCCATCCCTACATACCTAGTTCTTGCAATACAGCTGCTGCTAGCCCCGGCATGCTCGTGTCGTTTGCTGTGTATCACACGAGTTTCGACGCCATGCATATTCAGACCAACTTGTTAGACCATCTGATAAGAGTTTTGTCTGTAGGAAACGTCGAATATCTGGCAAATAAGTGTGTCGATTTGTATATGCAGTATCTCTTCCCTCACAGCCCATTAGGCCACGAGCCCACCCTTCGCGCCAGTGCATCTGCTTTGCGACCCGATAGCCTGAAGGCACATATTGGGCCGCTGAGTCACCTGCCGAGTACAGAGCCTCCTCACTTCGCGATTATGAGAAGCTTTACACTCATAACGGCTCTCTGCGCGCTAGTTGCATCTGTCGTACCTGAATTGCTTATTCCTCAGCAAAGCACACTCGCGCTGGCTTTTCTCCAAGCCTCACGCACGATGCTTCTGGCCTACGATGCCTACGATCTCGAGAATCCAGACTCAACCTGTCTTGTCATCAGGATGTGGCATGCATCGGCCATGCAGAACATCAGCGGCAAGAACGGTGCGGCTGCTCAATGCCATCTTGGCGCAATCATCATCGCGCTACGCCTGCGGTTGTATGAAGAAGCTTCCGTTGCGAGGCCATCTATCATGGAGTCTCAACTACTACGCTCCATATTCTGGGTGTTGTACGTATCGGATCAATCATCCGCGGTGTTGGAGGCACGCATTTCCATCTTGCATGAGCGAGTTTTTGAAGGAGAATTCACCGTTCTTGAGTACGGTGACCTCTCGGTGACCCCGCAGCTGGATATGACTAGGCCTTGCAACAACTTATTGTTACAGAGTCGTATTTTCTCAGCCTTCCATCTGAAGCGACGCATTTGGGCCACCGGAGCAAAGCTACTCGCTGCCATAAAGCAAAACCCTGCACAAGGTGTAGCCCGCTCACCATCACACTCGTTGACCTTCAGTGATGATGCGGTTTCCACAGCAGGGATATCGACGTGTGAAAGAGACAGCCTGACCAATTTGTACTTGGAGTTTACAGGCTTACTCGGCGATATGCAAGCATGGCTGCGGTATCCCGGACCCGGGGGCTCGGACTACGATGCGACTGCTGGCTCAGAGGCGGAAAGATACTATACCACCTGTCTTTTGGCAGCAAGAAGTAATATTGTAACGTCCTTCCGCAGCATTGAACTGACCATTCTCCACAAGTCTATTGTTCACGGCACGCTTGAAGCCGTTGGGCTTGGCAATTCCGAACTGGCATGTAACATGAGAAAGTTAGAAGTCGCCCAGAATTTTGTTTGTGAACTTCATGCCGTCCCCTTTGAAATATTCAAATTCCAGGGAGAACCTGCTGTGAGTTACGCCTGTGATTCCTTTCCATAGACGCGGATGACTGAAACAAGCGAGGCATAGGTTCAGCGTGTTCGTCATGTCGGCACCATACTTCTAGAGCTCGCGCAGAACTCATGTAGTCACCCGATCAAGATCCAGGCCAAGGCCCGCTTTGGAGAGTTATTACAATTCTTGGTTAAGCTTGACTCCAAGGCGTCGGATGGGTTTTCTGAAACATCATGATTAGTTCATGACTGCCATTAGACAGCAGCAATGGTTGATCAACACCACTGCAGGCCTGCGGCCACAGTAAATCTGCTAGTAGATTTGAAGGGTAATTTGCGCTAGGCTAGGTATTATTAGCTCTATTTAAACTCATCGGAGCCGATGTCGAGGTGATATCTCTAGAGAATCAAAGTGGCAAGTTTTGTCAAAGGCTTCGATTTATTTTGGCGACGAGATTTTAACGGCTATGAATCCGTAAAAGGACTATTGGGTCCCACACCGCCGCAGATCATGGCCATTATCAGTTAATAATGTCTCCTTGATCTAGAGAATAAAGTTGCAGCTCGGCAATCAGAGTACGGCCAGGAATCGTCACCGGAATAAAGCCGTTTCCAAAGTCGGGGTTCCTGCAGGGCATGTTTGCCCACCTCCCGCTTCTCGTTTCGTCACCATTCAGCGTTCTCTCCTTGGAAAATTTGCCAAGGGCTGGGTCGGAAACGCTCAGCTCTTCGAACCTTAGTATGCCAGCAAAAGCAGAGGTTTTCAAAGTTGACTTGTACTCCACTTTGTACCCCTCACCGATGAGCAAAAAACGTCCAGCTTCCAGTTCGATGATAATGCCGTATCCTGCGGTTTCATTCCCAAGGACAAACGCCCGGCTGATGAGAAGCTCGAAATCACCAAAACGTTTGTTGATCGTCTGACACGCGGTGCTATTGGCTGCATCGGGTTCATCGAAGTAAAACCCGAACATGGTCTCAGGTCGCAATCGCGCTTCCAGTATATGACGCTGGACGGATGATAAGAGGTTGTAGTGCTGAGTGTAGGCACAGTCTTTCGCGACAAGGGTGTCGATTCCGAATGGGCATGTGCCAAGCCCTTGAAAGCTACCGAGCGCCTCCCAGACTCTTCTTGCACCATGTTCATCTCGACGTTGTTCCGGGATGAAGAGTGCTCGTTCGTTGTGGGAATAGTCACTACATGCTTTCGCATGATCAGCTTCGTAGATATCCGGGGATATAAAATCCAAGGATGGTGCGAATTCATGCCAGACGTCCAGAACAGATGGGACAGGTCCGCCTGATGGGTACTGTCCTGGATAAGTCCCACCCGAGGCAATGTTGCCCAAGCCAGTTCCAGTTCCCGGCTTAGGCAGCCAGGTATTGGTAAACAATGGGATCTCATACACTTCCTTACCTATGGCTGCAACCTTTTCAACATATCGTGCATAATGGTAGGCCATGAACAATTCATCAGTGTGCACGCTCTTCCCAAACCACTCCTCCCAGGATCGTGGTGTGTTAGCCATGTCTAGTGCTGCTTGGAAGGAAGGAAAGTTTCTTGTGAGATCAGGAAGCAATGAGTTCCATCTGGTGGACAGAAACTCTATCAGCTCACCCGGGACGTTAGAGTAAAAAGCCTCATCGGCCGTCTTGCTGTTATCACGAGAATCATGCAGCAGTCCAACCTCATTCTGAACTTGTACCATTATGACCGTTTTGTGCGTATCAGTCTCTTTCAAGTGATTCATGAATGCTCTGAAAACCTTCCCATCGGCCGTGACGTTTTCTTCGTGGAAGATTGATAGAACATTTGAAACTCGCAGTTGACCGTCCGGTCCGCGTGTCTGCATACGCGGGAAGCGTTTGGGGTTCTTCTTCAGCCATGTTGGAACGTAGCAAGACATACCTACAGGAATAAAGTTAGATGGTAAATGAGGATTTCAAATCAAGGCATACTGTGATTTACCATTTTTGAATGACCCGAACCACAGCAAGACTAATCGTATGCCATGTCGCCTGGCGCCTTCAATCACATTGTCCATTTCGGTGAAGTCGAACCGGCCTTCTTCAGGCTCTATGTCCTCCCAGCATATATTTCCCAAGACAGTGTTGACTGCCATGTCCTTGATGTTCTGCCAAACACTGTCCATGTAACGTGCTGAGCTCATGGATGAGTTCTGCAATTCAGCTCCAAGAACCAAGTACGGCTTGTCATCAACAATAAGTTCCCATGTCTTGTTTGACCTCCTCAAATGAGGAGTGGCATAAGTTCTGGACATTGCTAAGGGCTCCTACTGAAGAAGATGGGTCTGCAGGGAGGGTATGTGAATAATTCTGGGGCCACGAACAGAAGACTTATTGGCCATAGTTGTATAAATACAAATGCTCGCAACTTGCACTATCACGATAACAGTAATCATAATCATCTATGCGAACTCAGGCCAACTAACACTGCTAGTATGAGTAGCGTGTTCCTCTCCCCTCGGAGATCGACATGAGGCCCACAATTTCTCCGCGGCACTACAATCCGATTTTTCCGCGGCCCCTCCGCATGTCTTCTACCCCATATTATCTCATGCCAACTCGACTCCTACTAGCATGCAACGCCAGCAGATGGCGGAGGACGGTGCAAGCAAGTGGGAGTTACAAAGCGTGATGCAAACATGTGCCTGATGAATTGGCGCTAGTAATATCGTAGTTCTCAGGTCTGACCTCGGAGCAGGGATGCGACCCTTGGGCTTTACCTGCCACTATCACAGCTACCCCACGGGGAAGATGTGAAGTACACTCTTGGCGATATGGTATCGATAGCTTTCTCGGAGCCCGTATCCTAAACAGGTCTATGCCCTTGCGCCACCAATAGGGTAATTCCATTCGACTCAGACTCGGTCAGTTTTTGTACTTTGATCCAATTTACCGTGTTTAGGCTTTTGTCCTAGTCCTATACACGGGCCTCTTCGGATTGGAAAGGTGTGCCATGCTATTAATTAACCTCTTTTGTAGACTGGTGTCTACACATACTCATATATAAGGAAGTATTATTCCCTCCAACATTCGAGCTGTTCAAACCGAACTACTCCCTCAATTCATGTACTCCGTTCTTCTGTACATTTACGATGAGATTACTCCCGATCCAGCAGCTCTGTCTGCTATTCAACAGTGTTCCATATGTCTTTGCATCCTTAACGGTCCCTGAACCCCCCAAACCGGAGCCCATCAAGCTTCAGACACTACCTCTACCGCCTTCTATTTCCGATGATTCTGCTCCCGGTGCCTGCACCAAGGAAATAAACCCTCGAGGAACTGGCTGCATTCGTAGGTCAGCAGAATTGTTCGCCGGTGGAGGGTTCTTGCCAGACGGGAAGCATGTGCTTGTCCAAGTCGTTTTTGTCGGCGCGGTTGAGGGAAGCATTTATAATGGTACCGAGCTTCTAGCTGTCAAGACCAACGGACAAACCTTTCCGAATGGAGACCCGTGGAAATGTCTGACATGCGGTGTTGAGAAAGTTGATGAGGTCCTTGATTATGGTCAGGCTTTCCACGATGGCAAACGTGCTCTGGCCGGAATCAACCTACTCGATTGTGGCAAGCATGATCTAGTCAGTTCAGAATGCACGCTTGACACCTTGAAGATCTACTCCATCTATTGGCAGACCAGAAATAACGCATCTGCCCCCGGAGGAGACATTCGCGAGCTACGCCTCCACCCCGACAATGCTCACTTGGGATTTAGCTCTTTCACCTTCCAAGGTGGAAGGCTTGGTCAGTTTGCTTACATGGGGAGGCTCCAATTCAACCCTTCGCCCAAATTTGGCTTGCCACTCGCCCCTCGGTACGATCTCGTCAACGTCACCCGCCTTTTTCATACTGGCGAGACACAGCGTGTATCAGCGGATGGAAATGAACTGTTTATCAATGCGAATGTCATCTCGATTGGTGAGCTCAGAGGGTTTACCGGCGACGGAAAAGAAGTTGTATACGTCGGATATCCCGCTGAATCTTCCAACATTGACGCCTTCGCGGTAGGCTTGTCCAATGGAGAAGTTCGGCGAATCACAAACCACCCAGAATATGTCGATCCGATCGACTCCTCTCCAGATAGTAAATGGTGGGCAATCGAGGATACACGAGGAACAGACCGTCAAATGTGGTTATCTGGCATGCGACATATCCCCCCGATCACAGATCTTATCACTACCTCTGTGACATCAGCCACTCGCAATAACGGCAAGAGGAGGTTTTTCCTCCCCTACTTGTTAGATCGTTGGGGTGATCGAGGCGATTATTTTGGCCAGAGGCTCAACGACCAGGGATCTGGTAAAGAGGGAAGCGGCGACTATAACGATCCGATGTGGAATGCTCGCGCTGACCCTCGATGGTCCCCTGATGGAACACAAATCGTCTGGTGGGAGGATCAGGCCGTTTCGCCAGCCTGTGGCGGGGAGAATCCTCTTCCGTGCTATCCTTCCAAGGAGCCAGGAGGCAGAGAAACTCGTGTGATCATTGCGAGTCTGACAAGCCGTAAGCCCCATGCCCCAGTCAAGGTTGCCCCCATCTCGGATGTCGTTCCATGGGGTACTCCATATATTCCAGACTCTGTGATTCCCTCTCGCCCCCACATCGAACCAGGCACCTACACCCTGAAGGGAAAGGACAGCGGACATGCCGAAGTTGTGATACGAGAAGATCAAAAGACCTCAATCCTGAACGACATCAGCATTCGATATTTTGATCTCTCTGATGACGGCATTACATTTCTCAACGGAAATGAGAGCGTCACGACGGAAGCTCTTAGTCAGACACTTGTCTGGATTAATTGGCAGTCAGACCTATACCAGATAGTTGGCGATACTATTAACACTAAGAAGACAGGACCTGGTGGTTTCCAGTTGAGGATTGATGTACTTCAGAATCACTTTGATGCGAACGGGACAATGGCTACTGAAGTGAATGGAAAGTTATACTCGCAGCCTGCTAATGGCACATAAATAACAGGTTAGGATTAGATTCTGTTAAGGGCTCGGGCCTTAGCCCGGGCCTATAGGGTAAAGGGAAGGAGAGGGAGGCGGTGAGGATACTAAGCGAGATAAATAGGGGAGAGGAGAGGAGACATGGAAGGAAGGAACTCTTCCCCTTAAGTATCTGAATAATATTGATCGACGCCCGAGAGCAGTTGCCTTGGGGCCAGTCCTTGGCAGATTCTAAGATATAGGTGTAACTGAAATGATTGTAATAGAATTATTGCAACAAAAACCACTCTTGGTTTCTAGATTAGAGCAGCACTTTAGTTGTCAAGATGTGGTATTGCCACTGGCATGTAGATGGATACGCCACATGTAAAAGGAGCATCTGTAGTATTCGTTTGCGGCCCTGTGTGCGGTAATAAGGAGTCATCTCTATATGCAATCCCCACCACCTCATGGCCTGACGCGACACAACATCCTGAACGGCATCAGCATTTGGTATTTGACATCTCTGATGACGGCATCACATTTCTCAAATTCTAAAGAGTGACTGATATATTAAATCAATGTCTTATATTGTACTAATAGAAAATAGGGTTATTGGAGTTTTATCCCTTCAGTCTCAGCAATGCGAAAGACATACTTCACAGCGCTGGCATGACCCGCCTTGAGTTTTTCCAAACCCTCTTTGATACCATTGAGTCCACCGGGAATCACCTCTTGAGGTTGGGGTTTGAACCAACCCTGTTGTAGTCCTCGAGCCAAGTACCGGCTAAACAAGTACCCAAAGTCTGAATCCTCCTTATGGGCCGATCCAACATACACAAGCCTCTCCTCTATGTCGGTCGTGACGCCCTTCTCCGTGCTGCTTGGCCAGACAAGTGCAAGCTTGGACCCGTCGGCCAGGACCCGGCGGAGGTTGCCGATACTGCTCTTGTCCGATACAGCATCGAAAGCGTAGAACAATCCGCTTTTTCCAACCACATCTTGGATTCCCTCAACAACAGCATCGTCGCCCTTACGATAGTCGAGAATTGTATCTCCTTTGGAGCGATCAATAAATTGCTCCACGTGCGCAATAGATTTGCCAGCTATGGCAATAATTGGGTGAATATTGCTCTTCACAGCCAACTGCACTGCATATACCCCGACTGCGGAAGCGGCACCGTAGATGACCAGGGGAAAAGGCTGAGTTGCGGGACGCCAGGGTTCAGGTAGTTGCAGGCGAGCATACAATCCTAAACCAGCCGTGAGCGCAGTCAGGGGAACTGCAGCCGCCTCTAGTTCGTTATAAGCAAGTGGCTTTTCTTAAATAGATTGTAGTATACATACCTTCGAAGCTGGTGTGCTTGGGAATATGGAAGGTTGTGTGCTGCTTGGCGACCGCGTACTCGGCATATGATCCACCCGGGGTCATCATCTCGTGAAGAGCAGCGACTCGGTCACCTGGAGTGTTGTTAGAGTCTATAATAAATTCCAGGGGATGAGATATGGGCTTTTCTTGAGAACGCAGCACGATAACATCTAATGAGTTTACCTTCTTTAAATTCGGTAACATCGGTTCCTACTTTGAACACGATGCCGGCAATGTCGTCACCTTGATTAAGCGGGATGCCTGTGAGCTCTGGCAATTTCCAATCCTTGGGGTTGCAGCCGCTAACAATGACTTTGATTATGACCTCGTCGGGATTCGGTTCCGGGATGTTACTGTCGATGATCTCGACCTCGGTTCCTATTGAGTGTCAGAGCTATGTGACTGTTATTATGATGGCCTCAGTTCTTGTTACCTTTGGAAATTATTGCTTCCTTCATCTTCCCTGGATTTGGTTGAAAAGCTCTTAAATTGAAACTTGCGGCAAAAGATTGAAATTGCTCTGTCAATGGGTTTGCAAAAGTTGTAGGAAAGGGTAGTGTTCTATCGTCGCTCTGAGGAGAATCATGCTTCTTTTATACAAGCATGGTACCCGAGTAGGTCAATTAGGTTCTATAGCAAAGATGGTAGCCCAACTAATAACCAAAGAATTTGTCAGCGCTCCGTGTCTGCGTGAACTTGCACGGGAAGTGGAGTGTGAATTCGCACTTCGGGCAAATTTCATGTCCGACTCTTGCATCATGCTTCATCCTCGGTATAACTGGAACCATTGGAAGCAGGCCCACAGTGGAATCTAATTACGAGAACATTCTGCTTTTATTATTGCTGCTGTATTGGCCTTCCATAGACGATACCTCTAGTTATTGAGCACAGAAGGCTAGGCATCCGACTGCGACTAGTTTGTAAAACCCGGCATAGTAGAGCCCTCGGGAATAATACAACTCATCTATTCCTTTGATCATATGACGAATACAATGAGAACAGCCACCATAGCTCACTCGTATTCCATTCATTCCCACTCATTTGGTTCCTGTGATTATAGTAATTCCGAAAGCCCCATGCCATTTTATCATCACGTCAATCTATCTAAGATGTGCTCATAAACTGTGGAGAACCCCGGCTCAACCTAACGGTGTACTCAGGAGTAAGAAATCCATCGGCTAAAGCCCACATGAACTCACAAAATCTTCCATGTTGTTAAAAACAACCGTGTTGGCGTAGAGAAGTGGGCCCTGTCAAGTCGGGAAAAGCCCACATGAACTCGATCGGGGTGGATCTAAATCGGCAAAACCCCATCTGCCTGTTTGCATGCGTCCGTGCCATGGTAGATTAGTAATGAAAGAAGCTAGCAGCAGCCAATATTACTGTGGTACCCCCAAGCGCGTTGCCAGTTCTTCGGTGAAAGCCCACCCTCCATTGAATCCCACGTTCCCTGATAACCGTATACCATGTCAAACGCCTGTCCCCTTTGCGGGCGCCTTTTTACGCGCAAATGCCATTTGCGTCGACACGAAGCGACTCACAGCGGCTCACAACATCCATGCCAGTTTTGTAATAAAACATTCGCTAGAGTCGATGTCGCTCGGCGACATGCACAGTCATGCTCAGCCAGAACCAGTCATGCTCAGCCAGAACCAGTCATAGACCGTTGCAAAATGCAAGACGCGGGCGGAAACCACATGCTTGCGACCGCTGCTCTGCGCAGAAACTTGCATGCGGCCCGCAAAGGCCGTGCATGCGTTGTGCGCGGAACGGATTTCCTTGCGTAGGCGCGGAGATCCGCGGGCGTTCGCCATCTGAGAATAATTCTATTCGCAAGTCGATGCTGCTAGAAATGACAAACCCCAAGTTACCTTCCGCAGCGGTAGTATTTGCTTCAGAAGAACCATGCTGGAATCACCGAATAAGATATAATGTTGAACACCATGAATCTCATATTAACCCAACCCTCGATGAATCCAACCCGAGTATCTCATTTTGGGGCTTCGAGAATCCCCTGAGCGATCTTCTACTGGAAGACTCAATATATCGGGATTCCGCGCGGTTTCCGAATCAACACCCACAAAACAAGCTGGAGCTGAGGCTAAACCAACTAGCGACAGAATTAACGGATTTCTGCAAGGTACGCTCGCAAGGTAGACAAGGCTTTGGCATCCCAGAGAATACTTTCGCAAGTGTCTTATCTGCCTCAAGTTTTCTTAATCTTGTAACTTTATTTTTTCATCGCAGGCAGTCTCAATGGCCCATCTTGCATTGGCCAACATTCGACCTCGAAAACACCTCTTTTCCCCTGCTTCTAGCCGTTGCACTGTCGGGAGCAGCATTTTCTCGCACAGAGGATGCCATCGAGATAGATCCCATTTCTGCAAAGGGATTCTATCAAGCTGCAGAGGCCTACATCTTTGATCGTCTGGAAATTCTTTGTCTATCTCCTGGTAGCACCGGGAGCACGGGTCGTGATGATGCCATTGAAGCATGTCAAGCGGCTCTGCTGATGGAAGTTCTTCAAAAAAGCATCAATGACACTGAGATCCGACAGAGAATGTTTATTAAACGACACCCAACCCTCGTTGCGGCCATCAGGTCTCTGGGAATTCTCAGTACTAGACACGGAGATTACGCGGGGAAGCCTTCGTGGGCATTATTCATACGACATGAACTACTCATTAGGCTTACCACCTGGACATTTCTTGCCGACGCGCTACCTCCTCTATTCTATAATCAGCCACCTTCACTGATGCTCTCAGAGATGACAGGCGACCTTCCTTGTGAAGAGGAGCTATGGAATGCAGAAACGGAGATTGGATTCCAAACGAAATGGGGCGGGATGAGTACGGCGCGACATCGACCTCATCTACAACAATTGGTGGCTTGCCTCCTTGATGAAAACGGAGAAGAAACCCTCAGGCAATATAAGGGTAGATTAAGTGCCAATCACCTAGAAATAATAATCTTGGGTGAGTCTCGAAATTTTAAGATAAAGATGCCTGTAAATTTAATTAACGACCTTCGCACAGCTTTACAACCCGTGGTCTTCAACCTCCGCACCACAGTCCACATTCAGTCTGGTATATCTATGGCGCTCCGAGCGGTTGAGCGCTGGTGGTCAGCTTGGGAGGATACGCAACAAAGCCAAAGGCTCGGAATAGCCAGGCATGCCCCCGAGTTTGCATTATTGACAAAGAAGATTTTGGAGGCTGGACAGAGAAATGATGTCCGGTTTGCAACATATCTTGGCGGTTTAGTGCGTGAAGATACAACCCAAATTCACGAGCTTTTGAAGATGAATATATAACGGTCAGTATCACAACCCATATTAAGGACAAGCGGTTAGGAGCAGTAGAAGACCACTTATCTTCATGTGTAATCCTCAAGATCTCGTAGCCTGAGCCACTCAACTAGCTTTTCACAGTAAACTTAGTATAGCAGGCTACAATACACATAGCCCTTTAGAACAAATAGATTAGATTTCTAGTGCACAGGGATTTAGATCTCTTTCGTGTCGCCCTGCCCCAACTCTAGATCAATATCATGAACGTCTCTGGAAGCGTATCTACTCAAGTCTTAAACTAAGCTATGACTATGATATCCATCAAGTAGGATTTTAAGATTTATCACGTGCGAATGATTGTTTTATTGTTTTGAAGCTAACATGGAACGAGAATATGTCTACTTCATTATTGAATGCTAGTATAATTTATACGCGCATACTGAACTCGTGCTGATTATAGCAAATATGAAAGGAAGGCAGGTTTTCAAGTCTAATTGAATATTCCATTTATGCCTCTCATCTAATGTAAACGATCTTGATGCATTTTGTTACAAGTGACAATGACCCCCAAAAATAATTTCCGATAATAAATACAGAAGAAGGATATACCCAATCCCTTATGCTCCATGGACGCTTAATGCAAGTGGTAAATGATTCCCTTAATAATCATGATGAAATGGCAAATAGATGTAAACTCAAGAGGCTGTGCGAAGAATTAAACAGAAGTGCTCGGGTCGATTGTCTTAGAGAGGACAATGTTTGGAACCAGGAATCTTCCACGGTTCTTTTTGCTTCTTGCTCTGGGAGGGATCCCAAACCGGAATTCTGGATGGAGTGGTTCTGCTTTACCCTATTAGAATGAAACGGATGCATGTAGAAAGAAGGATGCTCACCTTGTTTGGACTTGCTGAGCAAGTTCATCATCACTGGCAGTTCGCACCTCTCCTCTTGAGGTCGTCCTGACGAGGACTTGCTTCTTTACTGGGCTCGGGGATGACCTGCGTGGTATCGAAAAAGACATCCTGCGAGAGATTGTGGGTGTCTTGTGTGGTGTCGAAAAAGACATCCTGCGCGGAATTGTTGAACTCCTCCTCAATGGGGTTGGCACAAAGCTGGTGCTCTTTTCTGTCGAGTCGACTGTTTTCACGGTGGCCACGTCTTTGATAGGTGGCTCAGACACCGCGGGACTAGGTTGCAACTCTGACTTGTCCTCTGTTGCCGGCTGCTCGATAGACTTGCTATTGGCTAGCGTGTCACTCACAGCGGCTTCAAGTTGCTGTTTAGCCATGTCAACTCCCTCCTTGACAACCTCCTGCTTGGCCAATCTGTCATCCGAGTCCATCTCACTCGGCAGTTCTGGCTTGAGTTCTAGCTTGTATTCTGGTTCTGACTCTGGTTCAGACACGAATTCAGACTCGGATTCAGACTCGGGTTCAGACTCGGGGTCAGACTCGAGCTCGTCATCACCCTTTGTCTCTTCTGTGACCTCGGCCTTGATGGTCGCATCGTTGATGTCGAGTTTGTTCTGCACTTCCGGGAGCTCCTCCTTGGTCGGGGCGTCGCTAATAGGCTCAATTCGTGTCTCTGGCGCAATGTCACTCGTGCCATCCTCTACAGGTTCGAACTTCGTCTGCGCCTCGTTCACAGTGGGTTTGCTTGGCAGCTCTGGCTTCTTTTCGGCTGTCACCTTGATAGGTTCATGCCTAGCAGTGATGTTGCATCTGCTAAGTTCAGCCATAAGCTCCGACTCATCATCGCTTGACGTCTCCTCATCCGAATCGTCTGTGGTCGACTCGTCTGTGATCGACTCGTCGCACTTTTTGAGCTGAGGCTGCAGCTGTGTCATCAAATCGCTAGCTGCTCGTTCCCTGGTAACCTCCCTGCGAATAGATACAGTGCTAGGCTTTACCTCGGGCTGCGCCTGTGGCTTATCGGCGGGACGTATCACCGTCTGCTCGGTGGGCTTGTCGTTGGTCGTTGCCTCAATCGCAGCCGGTTGGAGCACATCTGTCTCATCATCCCCAATGATTCCCTCCTCGGTAAGCATGTCGTTGATTAATGCGTCGCTCAAGTTGAGAATGCTCTTGACAGCGCTCACGGCGGCAGGAGTCGATCTTCCAGACTCTTTCACTGAAGGGCCAGCCATGATCCATCGCACCAGGCGACGGGGAAGGGTCGATAGGAAGCAAAACTCATATGCACCTTCTCGGTCAGATATGTAGATTCGCAGCTGATCCTCGAGGTCGTCAATGTGCAAGTCACTGGGCTGTTTATCCGCAACGGCAGCGTAGTTACTCGAGTTCAGAGACAGCTGGCGATAGATTCCATTGGTCTTGAAGAATTTGGCTTGTTCCAGCTTGCGGAGAAAACTTTGTCGTTGGCCAGCACCCCTCACAAGAGGACTGCGGAAATGTTTCGCGATGCTGTAAAGATGAGTTAGTGGAGGGCGTCAGGCAGCTCGACGAAACTTACCGCAAAAGGCCTCGGGCCTGTGCAGCTGTGAAGCTTGTGCCGGTACGTTGAGGAGTCGCATCTTGTTCAAGATAGGTCTTCTCTTCAATGTTGGCGGACAGATAGCGATCCTCCAACTCGGCCCAAAGAATCAAGGGTTCCAGACCCCAAACATCCTCGGCAGGGAAATCCAGGAGCAAAGCGCGGTCAAGAAACTGCTGTCGGACAGACTGGTTGTCGCCAATTAGAAATCCAGAGGTTGCAGGAGAAAGTCTGACTTGGCCGTCTCGGAACCGGACTGGGAAAATTGGTCGGGAGAGCAAAGATCGGTGGTTGAGGAGGTGTCCACACTCGGTCAACGACTCGTTGAGCGACAGCAGCATCTCCTTCGCCTCCTCGACAGATGTCTCTGTCGGGTCCAAGTCCATCAGATCGTTGTAAATAAGACCGCAATCAAACTTGGGGACCTTCAAAAACCCCGTGAAGAACGACTTGAGGCCTCTGTAGTGGTCGCTCAAGTCAATTTTTGTGGGGACAATCAGCTCCGGCGCCCAGACACAACTTGAGATCTGATACCAGAGGAGCGAGCCATTGTGAACCACTCCAATGTAGGGCTTTTGGTTGAAAAAATATCTAGTCTTGAATTAGGAATGGTTATGATGGAACAAACACTTGACATACCTGAGCTTGTCCTTGTCCTCTTCGGAAAGAGTGGGAAGCAACTCGTCCAGAGCACGGTAGAATTTTCTCAAGTGTGGGTACCAAAAGGTAGCGGTCGATCCCTGAGCCTTTTCCAGGCTTGCGAGAACATCCAGCCAAGAGTAGGTGGGGGAAATATCCAGCGTGTCCTGGTAAAACTGCTTCAAAACCCCGCACTCGACATCTGTGGATTCCCAGCTCTCGGGAATTGGAAGCACAGCAGACTTCAAGAGCCAGTAGTTGAGGTGGTGCAGCAGACAGTTGCTGGGCTTCGTCCAGCTCGACTCGAGAAGACAAAGCTCATGGTTCTCAAACGTATCCCTGTGATATCCCGTCAGCGCCCGTGCACTCCAATCTGCAGGGTCCAGAGTCGGCCTTACCTGACCTGCTGGCGGGTCTTTTCCGTAGCAGGAGACGCTTCGCATGCTGCGTGGATGCGCAGGTAGAGCTCCATCACTCGACGAGGGAACTCGACCTTTCCGTGGCTGTTTTCCTGTCGGATGCCGCGCAGCATCTGGAGATAAAATTCGACGTCGTCCTTTGTCTTGGCGCCGAGTTGCGTTTCGAGGAAAGCCCAATGGCCGAGGCCATCTTGACGGGTTATGGGTTTTTCGAGTTGGGCGAAACCAAACTTCTCGTGGTCCAGCATGTATCTTTTGCAAATGATGACAAGTTTAGGAACTGGAAGATAGATTTCTGCAAAACGCCTCCTCTCCCCGTCCTCGCACAGCACCCTAATGTCCCTCAAAGTCGCCATCTCAGACGAGTCCTTGGGTATCGAGAAGCCGTAAGTGGCCCACTCGGCCCGAAAACGGGTCAAGAAGGTTGTGGGATCCTCGTCTGCCATCCCGGCCCATGTTGATAGTAGCGACATGACATCCATCCTGACCGAGGATGCTCAAACCTGCAGTTGATGTGCGACGGAGGATAGTATGGACGCTCATGTTGATATAGGTCTGCGTACGTGCCTTATGGGGCAGCGGCAAGAGCCCATGACGACCCAACGTCCGCCCGAGCGAACCACGTAGCGAGGCGGAGCGGTCTGACCTGGCCCACCCAATGAGGGGGCTGGAATAGGAGGCTGGGTCCGACCATCCGTGAGGCTCCCAGGCTGATCCGACGTGGACACAGGGCAAAGCCAAGGGGCAAAAAATGAGTCAGCAACCCGGAGAAATTCTAGAGTGACACGTCGAGTCGCCAGTTTTTTTCCTTTTTTTGCCAATCCGGTTCGTGAGGCATCTCCAGCGTTGTGACCGCTATAATCCTCGGCGAGGGCGGTGTGAGGCCCGAGTGGAGAAGTGTCGCGTGCGGGGGAGCAAAGCCGTCCACTTGGGCAGCCATGATTTGCCAGACCAACCGGGATGAGGCTTGCGACATGAAAACTGTCGTCGATTATCAACAATGCGTCATAAATGTCAATTTTCTGCCGACTACTGTGAGAATCCGACTAGAATCGAATCCCATGTCATGCATGAAGAATGCATGTCGAACCTGACATTAGCTCGCCTTGCGGACGAGAGTAATTGTTGCGAACAATCTTGACTCTCTGATGGCACTGGCCAGCGCTCAATCAGGTTGAATTGACCCAGTGGGGCACTGTTACTAAGCTGAAGTCTTCTCGAAGGTGCTTGTTCGAGTGGATTTGATATTCACCATGTCCTAAAACTACGTCTTTTGATGGGCGACTTATGAGTCACAAACAAGTCCTTTGTGAGAAAAATTTGACCTGATAACACTTATGTATTCATCTAAAGAGTATTATTACATTTGATTCACTCAGTCTTGTTCATCTCATAATAATGTCTTTTGCGACCCAGACTCAGGAAAGGGAAAGGGTCTACCCTATAGCTAGCACTACCCTCGTTCGCCTCAACACGGACCAGCCGGCATCCATCGCCGCGGGTGCTCCAGCCCAACCTTAATAACCCAGTCAAAGTGGGGAGCAAATTAGGGGAAGCGAGATGCCAACCACCGGACCGCAAGCCTTGGCGACAGGCCTGTTGGCGGTGTGCCTTTAGGGGCATCGCCAGCACTTTCGCCCGCTGGATCAAATTTTTATATCAGTGCGAGCAGCCATGTCAGCATAGTTATATAATCTCTCTCGCGCATAACTCCAGATGGACGTCCTCGGGTATTAGCCGTCGTTGGCAGATTTCCAAGCAGATATCCTGCCATTGCCCCCTCCAAGCCCTCATTTTCCTGCAGTTGTACTATTGCACTCATCGTGAACGTGCTTAATGTTATAATTTTCTGACAATTAGGGCAGGGTCCTTTCACAAAAAACAGCATCGGCCGGTTTATCTTTGCGGGTTAATCTCTTGAGGAATCGGTTTTGGACCAAGAACAATAGAAAACAGACACAGACCAGTCCGGGCAGCCCAATGTTGTCACAAGCCCAAATGCCGATACAAGTCAAGCCTCAATTCAGACATCACCTATCTTAAAGTACTAGTGTTATTATTGCAAACAGCCATCCGGATACCGTTTGCAATCAAATGAGGTAGAGTGTGGAGATTATCAATTGAAGTCCAAGAACCTCGTGCGAAACCGGGCAAACCTCAACACGTATACTCCGGTTCTTTATTTGTTGCATCAATAAAGGGTTTTTATCGAGTAAAATTATAGGTAGTTATTTGTGACTGAAGTAGACTTGCATATCCAGATTCTTGTCAGTAAAACTCCAAGGGTCTCCCTAGCACTGAGAAAGAATAGCCTATCCCAAGAATAATATCTGCGCACAGGCAAGCGGAAATTAATGCTCAAGCAGGCAAGATGTTGTGTGGCTGTACATGAGCTACCTCTTGGGACGGATGTCGAGGTTGAGTGCAGCGCCCATCTAAATGTGAAACATCGTATGTGAAGAAAGGTCGAATGCAATTGTGTCACGGGAGCTGCGTTTTGGGGGAGGGTTAATCGCTGCACAATTTGGACAGAGCATCCTGATAAATAGACCCCAGAGGTGGTGTATTACTCTTTCAAACAACCTAGCCAAGGCCACCTGGGTAGCTAATTAAATCTCTCTTGCAATTAGATTTGGAATCACCTAGTTCTCAACGTAGCCCCACCCCGCTTCATGAGCAAGGCAGAATATGATACAGGATCTAGCTCCGCACTAGGCCATTTCTAGTCGAAAGTGGGAAACACAATAGTGAAAGACTGGTGAAAAAGCTGTTGCTATGTAAATGCGTCCTTCGAGCCGGCATATAGTTACATATAATTGGTCATACGTCCTGCCACTTTTCGCCGCTATCCGTCTTCCAGCCATCGCTTACAAAGTTGCCTCTTTCTTTTCGAATTCAACCCTGTTCGTACTGGAGAGGGTTATCAGCATGGCACATTCAATACAAGTATCTCACTGAAAGGCGCAGTACTCACCAGGTGCCAATCTGCTCTAATCCAACCTCAACAACGTCGCCACTCTTAAGCCAAACTTGGGGGTTGCGGCACATACCCACGCCAGCGGGCCTGGTTCTGAGTAAGCCTAAAGCTGTACCTCGCTTCTCAAGTGTTTCTCGGGCTACTTACGTTCCTGTGAAAATGAGGTCTCCAGGCATGAGTGTCACACCCCGGCTCAGCAAGGAGACGACCTTCTTGACTCCAAATATCATTTCTGAGGTAGAGGAATCCTTATAGGAAAGTTAGCAATGTCTGGCCATTTTTTGGCTAGTGAATTTTCACATCACTAACCTGAAGAGTTTCTCCATTGACCTTGGTCCAGATCCTTAGATTATGGGGGTCTTTGATAACGTTGGTCGTAACTATTCCCGGCCCGAAGGGTGCCCATGTGTCAAATCCTTTCCCCAGGGACCATTGGCCTCCTCCTCTTTGAAGCTGCCAGTCTCGATGTGTCACATCGTTCCCGACGGCGTAGCCAAGCACACAGTCAAGAGCTTCGGACTCTGGCACATCTCTGCGCTTCTTTCCAATGACTATAACCATCTCGCATTCGTAGTCTACACCCGCGGTTTCCTGTGCCATGGGCGGCACTCTGATGGGATCAACTGGCCCCGAGAGGGCGGTAGGGGGCTTGTAGAAAAGGAGGGGATATCGAGGTTGCTCCATGCTGGCCTCTTTAGCGTGGTCGGCATAGTTCAGCCCTATGCACCGAACAGTCCCAACCTCTGATGGGACCAAAGGCGGCAGCAAAAGGTGAATGTCTACCACTTGGTCTGTGACCTGGTGCTTCCCGAAAATGTCTCCAGTAATTATGTGAGCCCTTTTGGATCTGGAAATATCGGCGACGCCTTGTGGTAGAATGGCGTCGCCATAATAAGTACCGCCATCTTTGGCGAGGAATCTAATGAGCCTCTTCAGTTCATGTAATGTCAGTTGAGGTGATACACGTTAGATGAATCCGCCAGATATGAATGAGCCCACCGAAAAAGCAGGCATTGTTAGGTTTGCCGCTAAAAAAGCTCTTCAAGCTTGCAGGAAACTTTGACCAATTAAATGGCTAAAGACTTTGCGGGGTGTGGCGGGAAGGATATGCGAGGGCAGATGACTACCCAACCTTTCTCCTCTATACGTCTCGGCGGTGGGTGGGGGCCGAGATCCGTGCTTCGCTATGTTAGTTATATCCTTTGAAACAAACGGCTTTAACAATGGAAGCTCCGGCCTGTTAGCTCCTATCTCCGGCAACCCTTCGAGCTATGTGTCACAGGCGGATTGCGTAGCCAGACATGTCGCAGGTGTGGGTAGCTTAGCGTTGTAATCAGAAGGGCGTAAAAGTGGCTGCACCTGAAGTGGATTGTGAGTCGCGGGCGCAGCAACTGGGAGTTCCGATGCTAAGAGGCCACAAGGACGGAACATCCCACTCATTACAATGGAAACTATTAGGTAACGTGCCAAAGTATTAAAGAACGACAAAGTTTTTGGTTACTACCCTTGGTGTTAAAGCCGAGTGGAAGAAGGCGCAAAACAAAATCATCAAACTTTAGCTCCATCTGCTCGTCACAGCCGGTGGCAGCCGGTGACAGCCGGGGATAGCCGGTGTAAAAAATACCGAATGAAGGGCGTTTGACCAGGCCGTATGTTAGTCACACCCGCGCACACTCATGGTATATTTATCTTCTCGCTCCCAATAGTCTCCAGCCTTGACACAGATCACCTATCTGAGAATATCAATCAGTTTATCACCAAATCCGCGTTGAGATCGCCATGCAGAGAGCCGAGCCGTTCAAGATTGACCAGTGGAGTCGGTAACCCCAACTCGAATTCATCTCTTAAGGATAGCTAACAAACTTTCTTCGCGGGTTTTAGTGGAGGAGTATGGGGTTCGTGGACAAGATCACCCTCCGTATGTGCGAGACTAATGTGTTTCCATAATATAGCCGGGAGCGAAAATTTGCCTCTATGGTAAGATTGTAAGAGGAGACTACAGTCGCTATGTGATGCTGACACCTATTGAACTTTCAGACTCCTTCGTGTCAGCGCTCTCTCTGAACGAGTTGCAGCAACTGGCTCCGGATGCTAGCCATGCAGCTTTAGACCCAAATCTGAAGCTTACCTATGGCACTCTGCTGGGTTCATTGCGGCTTCGAGAGCGAATTGCCAAGATTCATTCCTCACCCGAAGCCCCTTTAACAGCTGCTAACGTCGTCATCACACCGGGTTCCGTCATGGCAAACTATCTCGTTTTGGCTGCAGTCTGTGGCGCTGGCGACCATATCATCTGTCAGTACCCGACGTATGGGCAGCTATATCTTTTGCCGAGGTACAATGGAGTTGATGTTAGCCTGTGGGCTATGCATGAGGAGAATGATTGGTCTGCTAATGTGGAAGAGCTTGCTGGCATGATTAAGCCCAACACCAAGGCTATTATTATTAAGTTGGCTCCCCTCATATTTGTGTGTCAATGCCAGAATTGAAACTGACAAGATGATAGCAACCCAAATAACCCTACCGGAGCTGTCATTTCCAAGGACAAGTTGGAGCAGATCTTGGCCCTCGCTCGAGAGCATGGCATTGTGGTCTTCTCTGATGAGGTTTACAGTCCTCTGTTTCATACGAGTAACCGCCCACCGCCTCTAGTCTCTTTGGGTTATAACCATGCCATCTCCACGGGCTCTGTCTCTAAAGCCCACGGCTTACCTGGAATTAGGGTAGGCTGGGTAGTATCGCAAAATACAGAGATTTTGCGGCGGATTACAACCCTCCGAGACTATACGACTACCAGCGTGTCGCAACTCGATGATGCTGTTGCCGCATTTGCGTTGAGTGAGGAGGTACTGCCCCGGTTAATGGAACGAAATATGGCGGCTTGCGCCGAAAGCATGGCCATACTCGATGACTTCATTAAGCGTAATGCCCGACGATGCCGGTGGGCTAAGCCAGATGGGGCAGCGACGGCGTTTGTGCAAATTTTAAATGAGGATGGATCGGCATCGGATGATGTCGCGTTCAGCAAACAGTTAGCTGAGCAAGAAGGCATCGTCGTTCTGCCTGGAGGACATTGTTTCGGTGAAGCAGAAGTCAATGACTTGAAAGGGTACATTAGACTGCCACTTGGCCAGCCGAGGCTATTGGACGCTGTATTGGAGACATTGGAAAAGTTTATTCATAAGCAGAGACACTTCTAGTGCACCCAGGGATGAGAGCATATTTGTCCAATAAGAACATGGTTCCTATAATAGCTGCATTCGTTCCCGCTACCCTAGATTGCAACCAATTCCCCGGGCATGGTATGGTAGTCGATCTCAGAGAGGGTGGTAGAGCACACGGTGCCCCAACCGACGCAGCGAGGTGACATCCCCTCAGCCTCGCAAGCTGTTCTCGGCAGTGCACTTCCCACTGGATCCGACTTTGTTGACCGTTCCGATATCCTTCCTCGGCGACCTGATAGAAGTAATAGGACAGGCGAATGTCGGGTCCCTTCTCCGCCTCCTCGATGATGCCGCATGGTAGAATCGTCTTTCCCTTGCCAGGGTCACCTTTGATCAAGAGTAACTGGCTCCGTGAATCGTCACGCTATCGCTGGAAATCGTTATTGTCAAGGATCTGATGGTAACCTATGAACAGGCCGCCTTGATATCTATGGCTTTTGTTATTCAATAGGTAATGAATTGGTTATGGTAGCAGCAATATTCCCAAAGTGGAACATTGACGTACCCATGATGGAATGAGACTTTGGTCAGTGATAATACTGTGGAAACCATGGTTCAACTCTGACAGCAATGAAAGTCCCGGGGGGAATATGCAAGTCAAGACAGCGATAGCCTTCATAGCTGTACTATCCTGTATCATAATGACGTTGTCTTTTAGCGCTCCTTCCCAAGGTCTAGATTGGCCCATACATCTCCAGTGTCTTCGCATAGATCAATACGTAGTGAGAGGCTTCCGGCGGCTTGTGGGTGAAGCCCCACCCCCACAATTAGCTTCGGGTTCTCGGATGCACTGAATACTCGCGGGAGGGAGAAGATGGGATTAGAATTAGCCAATGATTACAACTCCGAGTCCTTATATTGTTTCTATAAAACATATATAGCATAGAAGTTCTTTTTACCGGCGTCGGCCTTCCATCACTCAAAGACTGCACACGATTCTTACAATATCCTTAAAAGTTCGCCTCCCTCCATCATGTCGGCATCAAAGACACTTGCAGGCAAAATCGCCATTGTAAGCGGCTCAGTGGGGGGTGGCATTGGTACTGCGATTGCTATTGAACTCTCTTCACGAGGCGCGCACGTTGTGTTAAACTACCCATGGACTTCCCTGCACGAAGATGCAGTCAAGACTCTGGCACAACTCGAAACCCCAGGTATCGCTGTTGAGGCCGACTTGTCTACTGTCCAGGGTCCTCAGAAACTTGTGCAGGAAGCCGTCGATAAATACGGTCACATTGACATATTGGTCAACAACGCTAGTCTTGCATTTACTGCCCCGCTAGAGGACTCTACGTTGGACCAATGGGACAAGTCGATCAATCTGAATGGGCGTGGATACTTTCTTCTCACCCAGGCCAGCCTGGGTCATCTTGCCAAGGAAAGCCGCATCATCAACATTGTTAGCCTTTCTGCCAGATGCCCTCCGATACACCACACGATGTATGCCGGCACAAAGGGAATGCAGGAGTGTTTCACGCGTGTGTGGGCCAAGGAACTACCCCCAAAATACGCTTGCACTGTCAACGCGGTTTCTCCGGGCCCGACCAGAACTCCACAATGGCTGGCGGCTGCAGATCCTTCTCCAGATGAGATGATGAAGGATCTCAATGAATTGATTGGGGCTACCCCGGCGGGGAAGCGTTTGGGAGAACCGGAGGAAATCGCCTTCGCAGTGGCATCGCTTTGCGAACCAAGGGCTCGTTGGATCAACGGAGTCAACTTGATGGCTTGTGGAGGATTGTATATTGATTAGGCTGGCTATTATTTTGACCAAGATATTTGGTCATCGAAGACCGTGGACGTTCGATGTGTACAAGATGCTCATGGTGAATCCCAAACTCTTCGTGATGGGCCAGTCATCCCTCTTAAGCAACAATCTGACAGCTTCTTTCATTACCTTTGATAGACCTTCTTCACCGTGAATGCTTCCGATACCTCCAAGGTGAACCTGATATCCCTCGCCTGTGTCAAGCCACTTGCCGTCGTCTCCAATGTCATGAAACCTGTCTAATCGCAACACTGGATTTACGCAGCCATGTTTATGTGTCTTTGGTGACTCGGTTGGGGTCAGTCCGAATTGGACAAAGGCCCACATGAAAAGGCAAGCAGGCACAAATGAGAGCGGAGCATACCAGCCTCCTAGCATAGAGGATCGCATATAGGCGAAGACTTTGCCCGCGTGAACGGCGGCCTTGCGCGACTCGTAACCATTGGATTGGATCCATGTTTTCAATCGATGACGAGACTGCATGAGGCCCTGATAGTCACATCGCCACCCACTAAGATAGTATAGGTCCTGAATGGAGACTCGCGTTAGCACTTGGATGGCGTGATAATGCTCCAGAACATATATTTTGAGCGCCGAGTATGCCCCATTCAACTCAAATAGAGAAGTCATGCGGATGACGGTTCCCAGTCGAGCTAGTGCATTCAAGTTGCTCTTGTTGGCTTCATGCCCTGGCGGCTGAACCATAGGGTGCTGTATTGGGGCACCGGCAGCTGTAGTGTAGCTTGCATGGCGTTGCGATAGCCTTGAGTCCCTGAAAACTGACATCATCAAGAGAAGAAATGCAAATACACCCAAGGTCCTTGGCCAGTCCCCTGTTCTCTTCAAGTTTTCGGTTTCTTCTCGTAGATTTCGACGTTCAGAGGCGCCTGAAGTATCAATTAGTTAGCAGGGGAATGGATTACTATTTTTACAGATGTATTCCTACTCACAATTGCTCTCGTGCTCTACAAGCCAGTCTACAGCCGTCTGTGCCTCCCATTCATCTTCGCCACAAGGGAGACGAGTGAGTAGAATGTCAGTCGGGACACTGGGCTCGCTGCCGATGATGAAAAGAGCTTGCTCGCAATCTAGAAGCTGAAGATAAGGTTAGCACAGTCTCAACATCTGATGAAGATGGAATTACCCAGACGCAGTATCCTAAACGCCGTGCTGACTCGGCCGACACCCAAGATAGCCACTGGTCTTTGACGGCTGCCTGACTTGCCTGAGACGTGTCGTATACCTCATGTCTCTCCGAGAAGCAATGGCACCGCTGACAGAGAGATGTAAATGAACCTCGGCTCAAGTTTGAGAAGTCAATCATTCTTCCCCGATCTGAATTGAGCAATCCAACGTGACTCAAAAGGACCGCTTGCACAAAGCTGATATGGCGAGTCGATTCAGGAAACTTTTCAATCTATTTATGCAAGCAAGCATGAGATAATGCGCCTTTGGCCCAGTGAGTTGCACTTACTGTGACCTGGATAATTCGCCGTAGGAACTCTTGCATGGTGACAACACAAGCTCTGGCCTGGGGGTAGCGGGAGAACCGGCAGCCGGTGACGATGACGGCCAAAACCAACAGCCAGGCGCATTCTCCCGTGTCAAAAGTCGGCTTATGCAGTAGAGGGAAGACTGGATGAAAGTGTTCAAAGTAGAGCTGCATGAATGCGTTCAAAAGCTTGAGAGGTGGGAGGTTGCCATCGATTGGTGCTGACCAGAATTCAGAAGCATTTTTGACTGACCCATAGGCTAACTGGATCCTCTCATACGTAGCCTCTTGGAGATGTGAAACATGTTCAAGATGTTCGAAGATGCGGCCAACGGAAGCTGTCTCGTCCTGGGAGGGCAGCGCACTCAGTGTAGGCAACCGCAGTGTTGCCGTATGCTCAAATGAGAATGGTGACTGTTTTGGTTTCCAGTTGATAAACAACTCGAAAAGTTGTTTCGCGGAGGTTTTGCGTTCGATGGGCTCCAAAAAATTAATAAAACCGTCCAAAGTCAGAAACTGTGCGGGCTTAGGAGCCCAAGCCAGCCACGGTGGACTCGCTACGCAGACTGTTTGATCATACTCCAAAGTTTGCCCATGGTTGATGGTAAGAAGCGGTTCTTCGGAAGCGGCCGTCGTGCCATCAGTGAGGCATGCGTCGTCAACCTCTGTTAGATCAAAAGCGCCAGGAGTATTGTGAAGGAAAGCTGTTCCCAATGAATAACTGTCGCTCAGCGCCCAAAGTGGAACGTCATATTCATTCCGTGGGCTCTGGGCAGAGGGGAAGCTGTCATTGACAAGTTCGGAGCAGAAAGCAGTAATGTCAAATTCACTGGTAGGGAAGTTGTAATCAACATCGTGATCAAAAATATCATCTAAGCCTGAATCGGTTAGCGTTATGGGGGTCTGAGAAGTCAATGCTGCAGTGCCTGCTGCAGCTTGTGCTATGGTTGAGTATGATGTGGCGTTAGGTCCAGGTATATCTGCAGCTACCCCCAGCCGACTTGATTCGGACGAGTTGCATATGCGGTCTCTGTGAGATTGATAGACACAACTTGTTGAGTTCTCTGTACAACGAAAACATGGCATCTTGCCATCGCATTTCAACTTGAGGCGAGAGCAGACTGAGCATGCTTGTCTTACTCGACGCCTGGTGCCTCTCTCGGGACTTTTGGCTGCATGTTGTCTCGTTTGAGAAGAAAATGGTGTTTCTTGATGGGATGCAGAATGATGCCGCTTCAGTGCGTCCCTGGACTAAGAATCAGCCATGTACAGTAACACTCAGCTCCAAGCATACTTTCTCGCAAAGCAGGCGGGGCATGAGGGGCATCGAAACGGCTTCGTCCCCAGATGGCGCAGCATATGCCTATTCAGATGCTCCCGGCGAGAGAAGGTGACATGACAAATGGAACACTCCATGACTGTCGCTATCGTAGAGGCAGACATGGAACGGAAACAGAGGTTGACCTTGACCCCACGAATCCATGGCGTTGGAACATCCCGATATCTCCGGGGCGACCCACTGTGATTGACAATGCGGGGAACCGCGAAATAGGGGAACCCTAAACAGCCGCGCTTATGAAAAATGAGGCGGCAATTCCATCGGCAATGCTTAGAACCTGAATATGGTAGCTAGCGCAGACCTTGGCCTGTGAGCGAGGAGTTAGCTAGGGCGTTGGTGGCTACTTCAAGCTTGTGTGCACCGCTTTGCTGACCCATTGACCTTGTTCTGTCACGCTCAGTCTCCTAAGTTTCCATAGACTGTCACAAAGATACCCGGGAATTCTTGTCAAATTGCTGCCTGTTCCTGGATTACAGTTAGGTCAGACAGCTAAATTGCTGCTGCTCCATTGATAATAGTACCCCGGTCTGTACTAGCTCCCGAATCGGTTGGGTGTGGGGTATCAGTGATGCTCCCGTTCCAATCGGATCTTGTGGGGGTGTAGACTGGTCGGCTAGCACTGCCCTCACAGATTGGTTCGTCAATCCTTTGTTAGTGGTCTGGGATTTCCGTACACCCATTGCATTGTGGGGATCTAAGTCTAATAACAGTTGGGAAATCGTAATGGGAGAATTATTTCAAACCGCAGAACTATTTGTATAAATATAATAGACTGCCCTCAACTTTTTGATGCGGACATTGTATCAAATATTATTCATCAAACATCTAGTTACGGTTGAGAATAATTTGCCATGATGGTGTCTTTTACAGCTGAAGAGATTGCTTTAGGCCGTCGTGAGTATGAGGCAACAGAAAAGCTAGGAGCTTTCCTTCAAGGTTCGTCTGATCACCATGCTTGAGTCCAATTTGTGGCCAAAGGAAATCACAAACTGACTTTCTACAGCAAATGATCCAGGTACCCAAGGAGTCAGTAATCCCAATCCACGTACAATTCAACGTGATGGAATGATCATCGATTACGACGTTCCCATCCCTGTTCGTGACGGAACAGTCCTACGTGGCAACATCTTTCGGCCCATCCAGCAAAGGGATAAGAGACTTCCAGTCCTGCTGAACTATAGTGTCTACGGAAAGGACGATATCCTCGAAATGTGCATGTTTCCTGAATCCAGCAGGCTCGACCGATCCCGGGTATCGACGTACTATACATTTGAGGCAACCGACGCCCTGTGGTGGACTCAAAAAGGCTATGCTGTTGCCGTCGTCGACGCTCGCGGCTCTTTCAAGTCCGAGGGGAACAAGCACTATTACTCCCGCGACGTCGGTATTGATGGTGCGGTCCCATCAGTTCAGCGAGTAATTTCTGATTGCTAACCTGTTGTCAAGGTCATGATGTCGTTGAGTGGCTTGGTGCTCAGACTTGGTCCAGTGGAAAAGTCGGACTGTACGGCGCAAGTGCTTTTGCCATGGTACAGTGGCTGATCGCCGCAGAGAATCCACCATGCCTTGGGGTAAGACTGCGCGAGCGGCAGGTCATATAGTGCTAACTAATTACCATAGGCGATTTTGCCATTCGATGGGATGACTGATATATATCGCGAAATGGCGCGTAAAGGAGGGATCCCTGAAACGCAATTCATGAAGATGTATGCAAACCCCATCACAGGTATCCAGCTGTTCTAACATGCGAGCCGTAGCTATCCGTTCTTATTTAACTGGGGCCCGGGTTTGGTGGAAGACTCTGGTAATGCACATATTACACACCCATTCTTCGACGAGTACTGGAAAAGCAAGGTGCCTGCTCTTTCCAAGATCACCTGTCCCGCTTATATAGTTTGTGGTTGGGGTGACCACGGAATCCATACTCGCGGCACGCTCAATGGTTGGAAGCACATCAGCTCGAAGCAGAAATTTCTCGAGATCCATGGGTTTCAGAAGTAAGTGTAACGATTCTGAGACCTACAATTGGATAAACACATGTTCATACATTGAGCTAACGACACGGACAGATGGGAGTACGCTCTGACCGAGGAATCTCTAGTTCGCCAAAAGGCTTTTTTCGATACATTTTTACTCGGAACCAAGACTGAAGTTCAGTTTTGGCCACCTGTTCGATACGCAATGCGCGAACCCTTCTACAACTCAGAATGGCGTTTCGGTGACTCTTTTCCTTTCCACGGTACTGATTATCAGCGGCTGTATCCTACCATCTCTGGTGGCCTTGCAGACACTCATCAACCTGTTCCGCAACAAGTTTCCTACGATGCAGCGACAGGCGAGGCATGTTTTGAACTTCCCATCCTAGAATCTCTCGAATTTGCCGGCCATGCGAAACTTCGGCTGTGGGTTGAAGCACAGGGCTCTGATAACATGGATATCTTCGTTACACTTCGGAAGACGGATCCAACAGGAAAGCAAGTCAACTTCCCTTTCATGACTATCGCGAATGACGGCCCAGTCGCATTCGGGTGGCTGCGAGCGTCACGACGGGAATTAGATGAAGAGAAGACAACCGACATCGTGCCTCACCACTCCCATGCCCGCGATATTCTTCTCAAGGAGGGGCAAGTTGTGCCTGTCGACATTGAAATTCTTCCTACTTCTTGTCGCTTTAGGGCAGGGGATCGTTTGCAGGTGGTCGTATCTGGTCACGACTACGGTCAATATCCAACAACAGTTCCGATTCCTCGCCACGAGACTGGGGTTAACAAGGGGCGCCATCTGATTCACTTTGGAGGTGAGTATGACAGCTATCTGCAGCTACCAGTGATCCCTCCAGTTGAAAAGTCTCTCTTGCGTCATGGAAAAACCCCCAAGATGATCATGGCTGCGAATCGCCTGACTACCCAGGCATGGAGTAATGAGGAGTTCCTTCATGAATACACTGGAGTTCATGCAGATATGACCAAGCAGCTGTCTGTTGCCGTGCCATTCTTGCGAAGCTACACCCAAGTTCTGGACGTGCCAAAGCTCTCGATTAATACCTTCTGTCCCAATACAACTACTTTCGAAGTTTGTACCGTCATATCCTGGTCTTCTCTGACGAAGCTACACGCATCTTTTCAACACCCGCAGTACAAGGCATCAGCTGGCACACATGAGTTCACTGATCTTGACTTCAAAGGCTCGGTTTGCCGGTCGCGGGGAGAAATCATGTTCGACCCCATCAAATATGAGAGACGCAGCAATTCTAGTGTGGTGATTGTTCTGATTCCACGCAACCAATTCACGCTGCCGCGAGGACAATCAGCACCCGACTCCGTGTTTCAAGACCGAGTACAAATGTTGCGACAAGTCGGTGCAGGAACAGACCTTTTACGGTACGTTTTAAATGAGGACATTACTCCTGGCGAACCAAACGACCTATTTGCCGGGACGCTGTTCCAGGATGCAGACTGGGGAGACATTGTGGTGGTAGAGCAATATTGGTTTGCGGGTCCTGATGAAATGGCCAGATTCTTTGAAGACAAAGATCGACTAGCGATTCTAGGAAGGTTGACGGATTGTTTTGATCTATCGGGTATGCTGAGTGTTGGGGGCAGAGAGAACCGTGTTATAACTAAGGATCTTGAGTTTTAGATTGTTATAACAGAGGAGTAAGAGTCTGGTCTCACGCAATCCACTGGTTAATAAAGATGTATTGGGCAAAGAAAACGCTACCTGAATAGAGCTAAGTTTGGCTTGGATTATTATACAGCTAAAGACGTTTTACTTTAACCAGCTAGAAATATTAACTCTAAAATATACAATTCTCTTTTTATCCAGCTTTTATAATAGTTTATTATACTCTTTAATAAAATACTTTTAATTAATTTTCTTTAAAAAAGTTCCTAGCTTTAATTAGAGTTTTTAGAAAGAAGAGAAATTAAAAATATAGCTTTAGAAAAATCTAAAGTTTTTATAAAAACTAGGCTTACTAAGCTAGGATTTTTTCCTAG